>JAFFST010042150.1:3080-15858 GCA_022414735.1 Noturus placidus | reverse complement strand
TCTGCTACCATTGGCGTGTGAATGTGATCTCATTAGGAAGTCGCTTGTAAATGTAAAAATGATATTTCTGTAAAAGCTGCTTTGAGACAATGTACCATTGTAAAAAAGCGCTATACAAATTGATAATTATTACTATGAGATCTAAGGGGAACTAAAGAAACTGACAACAAAAACTAGGAGAGGTGGAGAACTAGGTTGGCTAACTCGGGAAACTAATACAAGCAGGTAAGCGAAGAATCTGGAGAACAGAGACTAGGCAGACTGACGAGGGGACGTGATTGGAGGGTTTGGAGATACAGGGATTAGGGAGCTGGGGAAAATAAGTGAACAGTGAGGACCAAAAGTGAATTGTGGGAGAAAAACCAAAATAATTATAGAAGAAAAAGGAGAATCAGGAAAAGTAGAAGAACTATAACTTTATTTATATATATATATATATATATATATATATATATATATGTGTGCGTGTATGTATGTATGTATGTATAGACAGGAGGACTTTGTTAACGTGGCTGGAGTTTTGTGGCTTGATGATCTTCAGTGTCCCAGTGAGAAGCTGTTCTACTTGGACAGGAAGGCTGACCCTGCGAACTGGGAGTACAAATCTCTGTACAGAGCTCACATCACCAGGTACACCAACCTGTCTGTCTGCCTGTCTATCTGTCTGTCTGTCTGTCTATGTGATTCACTGTCCTGTGGTTTCTCAAGGTTCTACCCTGTATATGTGCAGGTATAAGAGGAAGGGCAGGTCTGTTCTCGGATTGGACAGCAGAACTCAGGGCCTGTGTTGGGAAGACTCCGCCCCGGACAGGAAGCGTAAAGAAAAGAGAGACGAGCGTTATTTCTCTCCCTCCAGCCGCCGGCTTCTCAACTCTGAAGCTCCACCCACTATTCCAACCCCTCCCACTGATTCCACCATATCCTCTGATGCTGCTTCATTTATCCCCCTCCCCCCCTGTAAGGAGGAGTCTAACTCCACCCCCCAAATCGTCACTAGTGCTGATCCGCTCCAAGTGTATGACCGTGCAACCTCACTGTGGCTAGAGGGCAAAGGTCAACCTGAGGGCAAAGGTCAGGTGCAGCCGCCTTCATCAAACATGTTTACGGCACGAGTGGAGGAGTTTAACAGGAAACTGAGGGAAAACCCCACTGACGTAAACATGTGGCTGGAGTTCATACAGTTTCAGGTGCATTTCTGTTGATTTATTTACTTTATTTGGCAATAATGTGACCTGTAAATGACCAAAAAAAGCAATCTTAAACTGAACTGAAAAATTACAGCGAGAGAGACATACGGAGACCGAGAGAGAGAGAGAGAGAGAGAGAGAGAGAGACAGAGAGAGGGAGGGAGGGAGAGAGAGAGACAGACAGACAGAGACAGACAGGGAGAGAGACTGACAGAGAGAGGCAGACAGAGTGGGAGGTAGAGAGACAGATAGACAAAGAGAGAGAGGGAAGGGAGAAAGAGAGTTACACACACAGAGAGAGAGAGACACACACACACAGACAGATAGACGGAGATGGAGGAAGAGACATATAGACAGACAGATAGACGGACAAAGAGGGGAAGAGTGACAAACAGAGAGGGAGAGAGACAGACAGAGAGAGGGAGGGGATGGAGACCGAGAGAGACACACACAGAGACAGACAGAAAGGGAGAGCGAGCGAGATGCACACAGGGAGAGACAGACAGACAGACAGACAGACAGAGAGAGACATCCACAGACAGAGGGAGAGCAAGAGAGAGCGAGACACAGACTGACAGAAGGAGGGAGAGAGAGACACAGAAGGACAGAAGGAGGGAGGGGGAGAGAGACAGGGAGAGACAGCTAGACGGACAGAGAGGGAGAGAGTGACAAACAGAGGGAGAGAGACAGACAGAGAGAGAGAGGGAGAGAGAGAGAGACATGCACACAGAGACAGACAGAGAGGGAGAGAGAGCGAGATGCACACAGACAGGGAGAGAGAGAGACAGACAGACATAGAGGGAGGGAGCAAGACAGACAGACAGAGAGAGACACAGAGGGAAACAGACAGACAGAAAGAGGGAGCGAGAGACAGAGGGAGAGAGTGGCAAACAGAGCGGGAGAGAGTGACAAACAGAGAGGGAGAGACACAGAGAGAGAGAGGGAGGGAGACAGAGAGAGAGACACCCAGACAGAGAGACACACAGACAGAGGGAGGGACAGACAGACAGAGAGAGAGAAAGACAGACTCAGACAGAGAGAGGGAGGGAGAGAGAGAGACAGACTCAGACAGACATAGAGGGAGGGAAAGAGAGACACAGACAGACAAAGAGGGAGGGAGAGACAGACTCAGACAGACATAGAGGGAAGGAGAGAGAGAGAGAGACAGACAGACAAACAAAGAGGGAGGGAAAGAGAGAGACAGACAGACAGAGGGAGGGAGGGAGAGACAGAGAGAGACACACACACAGACAGACAGACAGAAAGGGAGAGAGAGAGAAACACACAGACAGACAGAGGGAGAGACAGACAGATGGACAAAGAGGGAAAGAGTGACAAACAGAGGGAGAGAGACAGACAGACAAAGAGAGAGAGGGAAGGGAGAAAGAGAGTTACACAGAGAGAGAGAGAGAGAGAGAGAGACACACACAGACAGATAGACGGAGGAAGAGATAGATAGACAGACAGATAGACGGACAAAGAGGGGAAGAGTGACAAACAGAGAGGGAGAGAGACAGAGAGAGGGAGGGGATGGAGACAGAGAGAGACACACACAGAGACATACAGAAAGGGAGAGCGAGCGAGATGCACACAGACAGGGAGAGACAGACAGACAGACAGAGAGAGACATACACAGACAGAGGGAGAGCAAGAGAGAGCGAGACACAGACTGACAGAAGGAGGGAGAGAGAGACACAGAAGGACAGAAGGAGGGAGGGGGAGAGAGACAGGGAGAGACAGATAGACGGACAGAGAGGGAGAGAGTGACGAACAGAGGGACAGAGAGAGAGAGGGAGGGAGAGAGAGAGACACGCACACAGAGACAGACAGACAGAGAGGGAGAGAGAGCGAGATGCACACAGACAGGGAGAGAGAGAGAGAGAGAGAGAGAGAGAGACAGACAGACATAGAGGGAGGGAGCAAGACAGACAGACAGAGAGAGACACAGAGGGAAACAGACAGACAGAAAGAGGGCGCGAGAGACAGAGGGAGAGAGTGACAAATGGAGCGGGAGAGAGTGACAAACAGAGAGGGAGAGACACAGACAGACAGAGAGAGAGAGGGAGGGAGACAGAGAGAGAGAGAGACACCCAGACAGAGAGATACACAGACAGAGGGAGGGACAGACAGACAGAGAGAGAGAGAGACAGACTCAGAGAGAGGGAGGGAGAGAGAGAGACAGACTCAGACAGACATAAAGGGAGGGAGAGAGAGACACAGAGAGACAAAGAGGGAGGGAGAGACAGACTCAGACAGGCAAAGAGGGAGGGGGAGAGAGAGAGAGACAGACAGACAAAGAGGGAGGGAAAGAGAGAGACACAGACAGACAGAGAGGGAGGGAGGGAGAGAGAGAGACAGACTCAGACAGGCAAAGAGGGAGGGAGAGAGAGAGACACACAGACAGAGGGAGGGACAGACAGACAGACAGACAGAGAGGGAGAGAGAGACTCAGACAGACAGAGAGGGAGGGAGAGAGACAGACTCAGACAGACAGAGAGAGAGGGAGGGAGAGAGAGAGACAGGCAAAGAGGGAGGGAGAGAGAGAGACACAGACAGACATAGAGGGAGGGAGAGAGAGAGACACAGACAGACAAAGAGGGAGGGATGGAGAGACACAGACAGACAAAGAGGGAGGGAGAGACAGACTCAGATAGACATAGAGGGAGGGAGAGAGAGACACAGACAGACAAAGAGGGAGGGAGACAGACTCAGATAGACATAGAGGGAGAGAGAGACAGACTCAGACAGACAGAGAGGGAGGGAGGGAGAGAGAGACAGACTCAGACAGACATAGAGGGAGGGAGAGAGAGACAGACAGACGGAGAGAGACACAGACAGACAGAAAGAGGGAGAGACTGACAGAGTGACAAACAGAGAGGGAGAGACACAGACAGACCGAGAGAGAGGGAGACAGACAGAGGAAGACAGACAGAGAGAGAGACACACAGACAGAGGGAAAGAGAGAGAGACAGAGAGAGAGACACAGATAGACAGACAGACAGACAGACAGAGGGAAAGAGAGAGAGACAGAGAGAGAGACACAGATAGACAGACAGACAGACAGAGAGGGAGAGAGAAACAGACAGACAGAGAGGGAGGGAGGGAGAGAGACAGACTCAGACAGACAGAGGGAGGGAGAGAGAGAAACACACAGACAGAGAGGGAGGGAGAGAGAGACAGACTCAGACAGACAGAGAGGGAGGGAGAGAGAGAGACAGACTCAGACAGACAGAGAGGGAGGGAGAGAGAGAGAGACAGACTCAGACAGAGGAAGACAGACAGAGAGAGAGACACACAGACAGAGGGAAAGAGAGAGAGACAGAGAGAGAGAGACACAGATAGACAGACAGACAGACAGACAGACAGAGAGGGAGAGAGAAACACACAGACAGAGAGGGAGGGAGAGAGAGACAGACTCAGACAGACAGAGAGAGAGGGAGAGAGAGAGACAGACAGAGAGATGTAGTTTATTTAAGGCAGTAAGATGAATATATTAATTAATTAAAATAGCCCCGTTATTTATCACTAAACTTGTGTGTGTGTTCAGGATAAGGTGGGTGCCTCCCTCTTGGGGCAGGGGGTGGAGTCTGAGCGTGCTCTGTGGGACAGGAAGTTGAGTGTGGTGGAGCGGGCGCTGCAGTGGAACCCTGGCAGTGTGGAGCTGACGCTGCACAGACTCAGGCTGGGCAGAGGATTGTGGGATAGCACAACACAGCTGAAGGAGTGGAAGAAGGTGGTGTTCATCCACCCAAACAGTGCCCCCCTGTGGAGGAGCTACATTCTGTTCACACAGAGCCAATTCAGCTCTTTCTCTGTTCCCATGGTGACCAGTGTATATAGGAAGTGTCTGAGCACGCTCAGTGCGGTGCAGGACGGACAGCTGACGTCTCACCCAGCGCTGCCGGAGACAGAACACGACCTGCTTGGTGAGGGATAATTAATCAATTAACTGACTGACTGATGATGTCATAATGAGTATTACAGCAGCTGGCCAATCAGCAAATTTGTGTCAACCCACACTTATAATAATCACACATTTTAATAATAATGTCTTTCTTTCTTTCTTTCTTTCTTTCTTTCTTTCTTTGTGTGTGTGTGTGTGTGTGTGTTTGTCTGTCTGTTTCAGACATATTTGTGCGTCAGTGCCACTTCCTGCGTCAGGCAGGTCACTCAGAGAAAGCTGTGTGTCTTTTCCAGGCTCTAATTGAGTTTACCTTCTTCAAACCTGACAACGTCAGAGACCTAACCACTAAACAGCAGGTAAACACACACACACACACACACACACACACACATTCTGTCTAACACACATACACGTGCATACAGGGATACCTGTGTACATGTGTTAATTAGTATATAAATTAAACATATAGAGACAGAGAGACAAAAACAGTGTGTGTGTGTGTGTAGGTGGAGTTCTTTGAGACATTCTGGGACAGTGGAGAGCCGAGGGTTGGGGAGGGCGGGGCCAGAGGATGGAAAACCTGGATGAAGCAGCAGGAGAGAGGAGGATGGATACAAACACCTGATACAGGTACACATACACACACACACACACCTACACCCGTGCTAACACACACCTGAAGCTGAATCAACAGTGTGGTGGTGGTGTTGTCACAGAGGAGGAGGATGAAGGTGATGATGAAGATGAGATTAAAGATAAAACCCAGCCGAGGTGGAGAATCTGGCTCGACGTGGAGTCTTGGCGGGAAGCCAACCGCTGGTTACCGTGGAGACCGGACAAAGCTAAGGGCCAATCAGAGGAGGAGTGTGATGATCCAGACAGACAGGTCCATCTCTACCAGTTTATACCTAACCATAACACAAACACTCATCACACACACACACACACACACACACACATGCTTCTCACAAACAGAGAAGTGACAGACAGACAGTAACCTGTTGTGTGTTACCTTTGCAGGGGTTGTTTGATGATATCGGACTGTCTCTTATCCGGGTCGAATTGCCGGAACTGCGTCTGTGTCTTTTGCTCTCTTTCCTTCATATACTGGGCGTGCCCATTGGCGCCGCCTCTTCATCAAGCCTTATTTGTGATGACTCCACCCTATTGGATGATTCTGCCCTGTTGGAGGAGACTCTTGACAACGAAAGACCTTTGACCTCCCATGACATCCCACGGACCGGAGTTAGTGCTGTGGGTCACATGACCTCTCAGTGTGACTCTAGGAAGAACAGGGCAGGGCTTTGTAAAGAGGGGGAGGAGTTTGTTAGGAATGTTCTGGAACAGACCATCCCATTGCTTCCACCTCACGACCGAACAGAAGTCACCCTCTGCTGGATGCGATATGAAAAATTCAAGGTCTGATCTCATCTCCATCCAAAGGTCTCCTTCTGATCTCCCTGATTTCTGATCACTTCTGATCTTCTCCGATCTGATCTCTCTCCTCTGTGCGTGCGTGTGTGTGTGTGTGTGTGTGTGTGTTGCAGGTGCTGCAGTGTGTGCGTAGTGGCAGTAAGAAGTGTATTAGGGTGCAGGGGAAACGCAGTAAGCGTTTATTGAAGCATTTACTGAAGCAGCAGGAGAATCGCAGCTCTCTATTGCTGTGGCGTGAGTACGGCCATGTCGAGTGGTTATTAGGAAACATTGAGGAATCACGCAGGGTTTTTGACTCCGCCCTCATGTTGGGCAGAGCCTGGGGTCTACATGACTCCGCCCTCTGCAACCTCAGTTTGCTTTATGCACAATTAGAAATGGAACTCCTGTGTCTGGGAGGGGCTGAAAGTGTAAAGGCCACACCCAGTTCTGCCACCTCCTCTCGGGCGGTGTCCATCCTGACCAAATTAGCAGAAGGCGCCCCATACAGGCCTTTCACAGGAGAGATCAGCGCCATAACCATACTGAAGGCACGCAAAGCCTATGAACATGCCGTATCAGAGGGTGTGGCATCTGAGAAAGCCTATGCTCTGATTGGCTGTTTTGGACTGTTCCAGTATTTGACGCTGGGGGTGAATGCAGCCGATGCGGTGTTCATTCAGGCCAGAGAGAACCTGACGTGCACTCAGCAGCGTGAGGCTGTGTGTGTCCTGCATGTGGCGCTGTTACATCATCACTCCAGTGTCAGGGTGTTTCCTCTGCGGTGTGTGAGGTCAGCGCTGAGAGACGCGCTCACACTGCTGCCCCACAGTGCCCCCCTGTGGAGGCTCCACCTACAGGCCGACACCCACGACTACAATGCTGCCAACACCCGCCGGTTTCTACACACCATCACTACGGGCAACCACAGCATCCTGCCTCGACTGTTCACCTTAACAACTGAACAGCAGAGGAAGAAACGGATAGACGCTGTGCTGAGGTATGTATGGGTATGTCCCAAACCCCACACTGCATTCACTATATAGCTTCATTTGCAGCACAAGTCATTACCGGTATTCTGTGAAGTAGAGTACTAGATAGTAAATGTGATGTGGAATTGGATGAAGTTCAGTGATGTTACAGTTTAATACAGCATTTTAAATAAAATATTTTGTGTGTGTGTGTGTTCAGGTCGGGTCTCCCAGCTGAGTCTCTCCCTGTGTTCCCGGAGACCGGCCTTTACAATCGCATCCGTGCACTGTTTGAGGTTGCCGTGGCGACGGAGCGTGGTGCTCACTGCCCTCTGCTGTGGAGAAGCTACATCAATTTTATGGTGAAGATTATTTTAGTTCCACTGTAGAGCTTGATGATGATGAAGGTGGTGATGATGGTGGTAGTGAAAATGATTAAGGTGGTGATGATCGTGTCTTTACAGGTGTGTAATGGGGATGTAGAGAGAGGAAGAGGAATCTTCTACAGAGCCCTACAGCATGTCCCCTGGGTGAAAGTGAGCACTTCATTTTCTCCTCTCACCTGAACATTAATAGCATGTTAATCATCACACTGACCACTGTGTGTGTGTGTGTGTGTGTGTGTGTGTACAGGTGCTGTACACGGACGCTGTGAGCTTGTTCCCTGATCATGTGCAGGAGGTTTTGGATCTGCTGATGGAGAAGGAGCTGAGACTCCGAACCCCGATAGAGGAGCTGGACATCCTGCTGGAGGACTAAAGCACTAAATACCTTCCCACAATGCACTGCTTCTCCACACCACAGACAGTGTTTTATTCATCAGATTATTTATTTATTTTTTTTATTTTGGAACAAACACATTAGGAATAATTTTGTAATAATAATAAATGTTAAATGACTGTTATTCTGTGTTTATGTTCCAAGTCTATACTAATGCATTATGTAGCACACTGATGCAGGGAACTGAATGAGTGAGGATCATTAATAGATTTTACTACAGTTTATCAAAGTAACATCTTCAGTCCACTGTGGGCATGTCCCAATCCACACACCTTATTGATTATATAATGTAAGACACATGTCTGACACATGTCTGACGCCTGTGGGCGGCTGTGGCTCAGTCGGTAGAGCGGGTTGTCCACTAATCCACTAATCGTAGGGTTGGTGATTCGAATCCCGGCCCGGGTGATCCCATGCTGAAGTGTCCTTGGCAAGACACTGAACCCTAAGTTGCCCCCGATGGCAAGCTAGCACCTTGCATGGCAGCTCTGCCACCATTGGTGTGTGAGTGTGCTCTCATTTGTAAGTTGCTTGTAAATATAAAATGATATTTCTGTAAAGCTGCTTTGAGACAATGTCCATTGTAAAAACATTTACTATACATCCATCCATCCATCTTTAACCGCTCACTCCTTTTCAGGGGCAAGGGGGAACCTGGAGCCTATCCCAGGGAGCATTGGGCACAAGGCGGGGTACACCCTGGACAGGGTGCCAGTACAAAATTGATTAATTATTATTATATTATAAACACCACCCCTGTATACAGAAGACAAGTGAGAGGAGTAAAGGAGGATTGATATCCGACCTCCTCACATCCTGACATGTTTACTCCAGCTCTTACACACACACACACACACACACACTCCTGCTGCAACTGTGTTCATCACATAGCGCCCCCTACTGACACACAGCTGTTAACCTGCAGGTTATAGAGGAACACTGAGTGTGTATTACTGCAGTGAAGCACAGGGAGACCGACAGGCTTCATTTTCTCTTCTGCACGTTTTAAAATGCGTGTTATAGCCTGAACAGAACATTAATTTATTATTAATTTGTTTATCTGATGTTTAATAGCAGTTTCTGATCTATTCCTTACATTTTATCATTAGGACACCAAGCAAATAGCTCCGTTTTTTATTATTAAATCCTTTATGCTCTATCTTAATTTAATATAATTCATTATTATTCACTTTGTTATAATGTTTTTACAACTAAAACATGTTTATTCTCTATTGCCCTGATCTTTCTACTGAGGAGCTGAAAAGAAAGGAAACGACCTCTCGCGACATTTATGCAATGTGTCTTTAGCTCTCGCGAGATTTAAACAGTGCGTCTCTAGAACACTGCTGTTTATTTCTGTATCCTAGCAACCTGAGCGTCCGTCATGGCGGATGATAAAGACTCTGCAGGTAAAACCACAACTTTAAACTGGAGAAAGTTATTAGTTTAAAGATGTGTAAACTCACGTGTGAAAATTCAGTAACTCCGATGTTTATACTGAGTTAATGAATTAACAGACAATTAAAATACATTATAATTACATTTCCAAACAGAAAAAAATAATCACGTTTACATTACTAACAGCTACAGCAGTCGGTGTGGATATACATGCGGTGTAATCATAATTATAAACTAGAATAGAGTTGTTACATGAAGGAAACTTTTCCATTTGAGCCCGTTAATGTGTTGTCTGTTTTCTGCTGATATATTTGAAGTCTCAGTAAGCCGGTAATTAATTTAATATAATAATTAATATAAACTATAATTGATCATATCTCTTTACAGAATGTAATCAGTAGTAGAAGAGGGATTTGTGAATGACAAAAGCGTGATGTTCAGCTTCATATTAAAGCACACACTCTTACATTCTGTTCCCAATGAATGACTTAATAAAGTTTTGTGTTATTTAATTAAACTTTTAAATAGTTGTAATATTATATGTAATATTATGTAATAAATGTAGTATTAAAGGTGTATATTGTTGTTGGGAAGATCAGCATTCTGTGTGTGTGTGTGTGTGCGTGCGTGTGCGTGTGTGTGTGTGTGTGTGTACAGGAGCTAAGGTGCCCATGCTGCACAGGAGAATCAGCTCTGCATTCGATGTGTTTGATCATGAATCTAATCACACTGTGGACGTCAGGTGCAACATCACACACACATCTGCATTTGCATTATTCATTATTGTTTCTGATTAACGTTGGGTTACAGCACATACAGTGGAACACAAATAAAATGTGTGTGAGTGTGTGTGTATGTGTGTGTGTGTATAGAGAGATCGGCACTATAATCCGTTCACTCGGCTGTTTCCCCACAGAGGCGGAGCTACATGACATCATTGCTGAGGTCAGAATGATGTTTCTGCATCCGTAATGTTTATTACTGACCGTGTTAGAGATAATGAAGTGTGTGTGTGTGTGTGTGTGTGTGTGTGTGTGTAGATAGAGGAAGAGGAGGCGAGTGGATTCATCCGCTTTGAGAAATTCCTTCCTGTAATGACCAACATATTAATGGACAAGAAGTGAGACATGCATGCACACACACACACACACACACACACACACACACACACACACACACACACAGGTTCAGTCTCCTGCAGTGTTTATTGTCAAAAACAAGTGTTTATTACAGAGTGTTCAGCTGCTGTTTCAGTCATATTTAAACTTTATTAATCCCTTAGAATCGACAATAAACCACTGATCACTATACCGTGCTGCTAATAACCTCTCCTTCATCTGTCTCTGTCTCTCTGTCCATCTCTCTCTCTCTCTCTCTCTGTCTCTCTTTGTGTGTAGGTTTCGTCCTATTCCTGAAGATGTACTCCTACAGGCGTTTGAGGTCTCTCTCACATACACTTTACTCCAACATCCATTCTCACACTAATGATCACTTTCTTATCAAGTTGTAAATCTCAGGTACATCTGTGTGCCATTGACACACCTGTAACACTGATAATAATTATATTGTGTGTGTGTGTGTGTTTGCACGCGCATGGGTGTGTGGGTTCAGGTGTTGGACGAGCAGAAGAACGGACATCTGGAACCAAAGGATCTCACCAAGTATCTCACACAGGAAGGTAAACATTCTCTACACACATAGTACACTTCTCTCTCTCTTTCTGATGGCCTGCTCATTTCTTTCTTTCTTTCTTTCTTTCTTTCTTTCTTTCTTTCTTTCTTTCTTTCTTTCTTTCTTTCTTTCTTTTTCTCTCTCTGTCTGTGTGTCTGTGTCTCTCTCTCTCTCTCTCTCGCACAGGAGAGCCATTCTCTCAGGAGGAAATGGATGAAATGCTCTCGGCTGCTCTCGATCCTGATAAACAGCTTGTCTTCTACAGAGAGTTTGTTGGCATGATGACCCTGGATGACCCGCGGTAACCACAGAGATGCCACTCTCCATCGTTTGCCTGATGTCCCGTTTATAATGCTGTTTTTTCAGAAAGAAAGTAAATGAGCTGTCTTTTGTGTTAGATCAGATTTATTTCTGCACTGTATAGAGTGATGTAAAGCTGAATGTAGTGTTAATAACACACACACACACACACACACACTTTCTGCTGTTCCTTATAAAACACATGAACTCATAAAACTATATTTTAACTAAAAGCATCACTGGTTTTATCCTGATTTCTGATAAAAAAAAAGCCCCATTAGTTCACTTAAACAGTGCACTACACATCAGGGCACTACACCGTGTAACTCTTTATCTGTCAGTATCTACCAGGGCGAGTCGGAGCCGCTCTAATAAACCAGCTTTGATATTATTTAATGAAAATGTTCCTGTTGGAGCTCCAACTGCTGCAATTCATACCAGAAACAGTAGCTCATCAGAGATTCCACTGAGTGGTGCAGTTTATTAATCCATACATGTTTCATCTTTAATGCATTACTAAGCACAATAAGATATTTAAAAAATGAAAATGAAACACACTGAAGGGGAAAAACATATTAATTCGATGTGTTAGAATGTACTGTATTATGTTACTTTTAGTATTAAAGTGTGTCATATGCCCGATGCTGCCTGGGATAGACTCCAGGTTCCCCCGTGACCCTGAAAAGGAGTAAGCGGTTGACGATGGATGGATGGATATTTAAACTTCACAGCCAGCAGGGGGCGCTGAAAATTACACGCTGTTTATTAGAGGGAGGGATACACTTTAAACTGGGACTCAAATTAAAATCAGTTTTTCAGAGTGTTTTTCTGTCCCTGTTATAGACACAGATACCATTCTATATCTGACAAAAAGTATCAAAATCCTATTTTAATTATATTTCATCACGTTTCATCAAAACATTTTGATTAATATTTAGGTAAAAATAGGGGCGCACGGTGACTTAGAATGGTTAGCACGTTCGCATCACACCTCCAGGGTCCAGGGTTCGGGTCCCGCCAGGGCCATGTGTGTGTGGAGTTTGCATGTTCTCCCCGTGTGTCGGGGTTTTCCTCCGGGTACTCCGGTTTCCTCCCCCAGTCCAAAGACATGCATGGTAGGCTGATTGGCGTGTCTAAAGTGTCCGTAGTGTATG
>JAFFST010042143.1:22838-24290 GCA_022414735.1 Noturus placidus | reverse complement strand
CTGTCTCTCTGTCTCTCTCTCTCTCACTCTCTCTGTCTCTTGTAAATGTAAAAATGATATTTCTGTAAAAGCTGCTTTGAGACAATGTACCATTGTAAAAAAGCGCTATACAAATTGATAAAAAAAATAGACAGATGAATAAATAAACAGACAGACAGATGTATGGACAGTTAGACAGATGAATAAATAAACAGACAGACAGACTGACAGATGTATGGACAGATAGACAGATGAATGAGATGGTGAGGGATGTGTGATTATGAAAGGTGAACACTTCAGTATTATACACGGCTGAAGGAGAAGGTTTAAGCCTCGTTGTTCTCGGATACCATACGAAATGATTGGCGCTGACCAAACACAGGAGAAGCACCTCATACCAACTGTGAAGCACGGTGGAGGGGGGCAAGAGGCCAAGTGTGTACTTACTTTTTGCACAAAGTACAAGAATGTGTGTGTGAGTGTGTATGTGATTGTGGCCTGCGATGGACTGGCACCCTGTCCAGGGTGTACCCCGCCTTGTGCCCGAGATGGATGGATGGATGGATGGATCGATGGATGGACAAAATGTATTGAGATTTCTGTTGAATAGAACAATGTCCATGGAGTGCACTTGTTTTTTTCACACGACTGATTGATGGATGGCCAGACAGACAGTCGCATAAATCAACAGAAGATATGGACAGCAAGACAGATGTATGGACAGATCAACAGATGAATAAATAAACAGACAGACAGACGACAGATGTAGGACAGATCAACAGATGAATAAATAAAGAGACAGACAGATGTATGGACAGATAGACAGATGAATAGACAAACAGACAGACAGACAGATGTATGGACAGATAGATAGATTGTGTCCACTAATCCACAATAAATAAACAGACAGACAGACAGTCAGATGGACAGATAGACAGATGAATAAATAAACAGACAGACAGACAGATGTATGGACAGATAGACAGATGAATAAACAGACAGACAGTCAGATGGACAGACAGACAGATGAATAAATGAACAGACAGACAGACAGATGTATGGACAGATAGACAGATGAATAAATAAACAGACAGACAGACAGACAGTCAGATGGACAGATAGACAGATGAATAAATAAACAGACAGACAGACAGATGTGTGGACAGATAGACAGATGAATAAATAAACAGACAGACAGACAGATGTATGGACAGATAGACAGATGAATATATAAACAGACAGACAGACAGACAGACAGATGTGTGGACAGGTAGACAGATGAATAAATAAACAGACAGACAGACAGAAGTATGTACAGATAGACAGATGAATAAATAGACAGACAAACATATGTATGGATGGATAGACAGATGAATAAATAAACAGACAGAGAGACAGATGTATGGACAGATAGACAGATGAATAGATAAACAGACAGACAGACAGATGTGTGGACAGATTGACAGTTGAATA
>JAFFST010042143.1:5338-15338 GCA_022414735.1 Noturus placidus | reverse complement strand
TCTTGTTCGCTATAATATGGGGCGGCTGTGGCTCAGTGGGTAGAGCGGGTTGTCCACTAATCCACTAATCGTAGTGTTGGCGGTTGGAATCCCGGCCCGGGTGATCCCATGCCGAAGTGTCCTTGGGCAAGACACTGAACCCTAAGTTGCCCCCGATGGCAAGCTAGCACCTTGCATGCAGCTCTGCTACCATTGGTGTGTGAGTGTGTCTCATTTGTAAGTCGCTTTGGATAAAAGCGTCTGCTAAATGAATAAATGTAAATGTAATGAATAATACGGTTGAGCACCGCTGTGTGTGATCATGTCCTCTCGCAATATGTGGTGAAAACTCTCACACAACGTTAATAATGTGATTAAGGTGTTTACATGTCTGTATACACCTTGATAATGTGACTAAAACAGGAATACTCCACATTCCACATGTCTTAATTCGATTTGTGTTTACTTTGAGTATGACCTTAATCGGATTAAGGTAATTATAAATTTCTGTTTACATGGTAGTTTCTTAATCAGAGTATTGTCTTCATCGTGTTAATAGTGGATTATTGATGTCCATGGAAATGCACTGATTGAGTGCAATGTACATTCTGGGAATATGGGAGCAGACATCCTGTTGAGGCAGGGGCTGAGGCCCAGGAATTGGTGGCTCCATCCACAAGTGGTGGTGTCCATATGGCAAGGTCTGGCCAAGCGGGACTGCATGTGTTCGCCTCCGAGGAGACAACACACGGCCCGCTGTGGTTCGCCCGCACTCCTCCCACACAATTAGGGCTGGACGCCATGGTGCACATGTGGCCGAGGTCACATCTGTACGCTGCTCCCACAAGTTCCGAATATGGGAAGTTTGTTTTCCTGTCCAAAGGTAATAGATTGTGGTGTATAAACAGAGCTGATGCACATTTGAAAGCGTAATCAATCAATAAACTGCCCAGAAATGGGAAAGTATTCCAGTAAAATGACGTGGAGTTAAAGGTTCAGGTATTTTCAGAGATGAAGACAAAAATGTGAACTGAATTTGCTGAAACGATACTACAGTCAGAATCACTGACACTCGCCATGTCTCCGTTCATGTTAAATATTTGATTGTAACGTATTTAAAAATAAATGTGAGGTTGGATGGTGACTTAACGTGCGACATGACGTCGGCTACACTTCTGCTTCTGCTTAACACAGACGTGTAGAGTATATTTAGCTGAGATGCATACATTAAGACTCGATTAAAAAAATGGGAATGGGTTCACTCTGACAGGTTAAAATAAAATAAAGCTCTCTGCATGTTATTAGATTTAAACATAACGTAAAAGGGAGAGATTTAAAATGCAGATTAGCGTGATTAAATCATTTTTATTCTCATCATGTTGAAGTTCTGCTTTGTTCGGTCCGGTTTAGCAGTCGTACACAGGAAGCTTAAAATCCTCTGATCGTTGTCTGAGTTAACCAAATCACCTGGATTTATAGTCTTACTTCAAAACTGAGCTTGGAAACAGATACGCCCTTGGACGTTATTGAATCTGATCAGGACTCAGATCCACGCCAGGTGTATTTGCATACCCCAGTATTTGCATATGATGTGTGACGCAGTAATCAGAAGCATGTGAACTCAGCAGAGGCATCCTGACTGACAATCTCAGGTCAGCTGAGGTAAGTTTATTCATGCTCAGTCGGGCATGTCACAGTTCCTCCAGGACGTCACGATTCTACAATCACAGAAATCAACGCAATATCGGACAAACTCCACGATATTCAGCATTTTTCCAAATCGCAGCAGATTTGGGCGAAAACACATCATTTGATGTCATCACGATGCACATTCAGCCAAAGGCCTCTTCAATTTGCATGCGTCGAACACGAGTACAGCTAAAAACAATTGGAACCTCACCAACTCGAGTACTTTTCTGCACAAAAAACTCTGCAAGTTGCATCGAAATGTTTTTTTTTATAAAGCAGAAATCAAGCATTCTTCGCCGAAACAATGACCAAAAAAATGAGTTAGGAATGTGTGTAGCTTTTTACACCAATTATAGTTTTATACTGACTTTTATTGGACTTTCAGTGCTGTAAACTCTAGCAGTTTACATTTATTCATTTAGACACACTCACACACCAATGGGAGCAGAGCTGCATGCAAGGTGCTAGCTCGCCATCGGGGGCAACTTAGGGTTCAGTGTCTTGCCCAAGGACACTTCGGCATGGGATCACCCGGGCCGGGATTCCAACCACCAACCCTACGATTAGTGGATTAGTGGACAACCCGCTCTACCGACTGAGCCACAGCTGCCCTGTTTCAGATGACGGGATTTAATGAGCCTACACACCTGTAGTATAATTCTTTTTTTATGGTAGACCTTGTTAGACATACACAAAAGGAGTATAACATGAGTAATAGACATTTGAAAGGTCTGATGTGCTTCAGTGTGGCGATATAGAGGGTCGAATCTGCTCCATAACACGGAATAATCATAATCTATTTTATTATTATTAATTTTTACAGTTTTCAGCAGGGTGTAAATTGCCAAATATGCAACTGTGAATCTTGTGTTGTAGAAGTTAAGGATAATTTAGACTAGACAACAGTCCATGAACATTTCCTGCATCTAGCATAAACTGTTAAAAGTAACGCCGGACACGCCCCCTTTTACAGGTACTGTAATTCCACACAGTCTTTATTATGAATAGTGACGTTATTTCCAGAAAGTATGAAGCACAATTGAGGTGGTCAGTCGGGAGGCCTCCAGTGAGGTCACATGGATTACACGTGATCACGTTAATCAGAGTCTCACAAACCACACACACACATCCGACTAGCGGCATAATATAATACCGCTTTAGGTTACAAGCAAGATATACGACGCATGAAAGCACCGGATATAAGCGAGGACATAAGTGCTGTTCGGACAGGAGCAGTGTAATGGACGCGTGTGTGTTAAGAAAATATGAACGATTCACGTGGATCATGAAACGTGATATGGCACACACACACACACACACAGAGTCTTATAGTAAAAATGACTGACATTATGAATTCAAACTACAATCCCAGAGATAATTTGCTACGTTATCCAGCTCCTCGTGAGAAACTAATCCCGTATGAATAGAGCTGCAGACCGATCAGAGCACACATAGCCGCGTGTGTTCTAGAGGTTAATCGCCGAGCTGGTCTCTCAGATGCTTGAGGAAATGAGCCCTGCTGGACGTGGGTTAAGAAACGGTAGTGAGATCATTTTTAATACAAAAGCTCATAAGTCACACACCGCCCTGATTAACTCCTCGCTTAATAACGGAGCACAGCTAGGGATCTCGTGATGACCAAACCACTCGCGTCATGTTTGTATGTAGTTCTAGATCAGCGCATCTGTGTCCTTCACTTGCCGAGAAGTGTGTTCTGTCTTCCTCTCACACACTTGTTGAATGGAATGACGCCGATCACACCGAGAAAACAAAATGGTGATTATTTTTTATTTTTTTAGACACCACCATTTAGACTCATTTTTGGAAGCAAGGACGGTTAACTATCCAAAATAAAAAAGCCTTTGAAGAGAAGCCTGTATGTCCATCGATTCCGTTCAGAGACAACAGCGCACTGAGGTAAAAGCGAGTGTCGGTGACTTTCATTTATTCATATCCTACAGACTGCCAAGACTCTTCACCCAGCAGTCAGTACTGACATCCTGCTTGCTCAGACGCTGTGGATTCATTCCCCTTTATTCAGTATTGTGCTTCCGTGTTGAATTAAAAGAAGTCAGTTGTGAGTTTTAGGGGTGTATAAATGGTAAATGGCGCACTTATATAGCGCTTTTATCCTTTACACTGTGTCTCATTCACACACACACACACACACACACCAATGGGAGCAGAGCTGCATGCAAGGCGCTAACTTGCCATCGGGGGCAACTTAGGGTTCAGTGTCTTGCCCAAGGACACTTCGGCATGTGGAGTCACACGGGCCGGGAATCAAACCGCCAACCCCACGATTAGTGGACAACCCGCTGTACCACCTGACCCACAACCGCCTCGTATGTACCAATATGATACATTGGTCCGTTGGTGTTGTGTTACAGTCCGATGGCGTAGAGCTACATTGTCCTGTTTTTCAAATCTTTCCAGAAAGACAGGGTGTGTGCACACGCACGTGTGTGTGTGTGTGTGTATCATCTACACAATACAGTCCCTGCTGTTTGTGTGTGTTTCTGTTGCTTGATAAAAGCGCACAGTTCTTCTTTTCTTCCTCCCAAAAACACAAAGCCATTGTTTCTGTCTGAATCCAGCGCTCTGTCCAAGTGCACAATGGGTTCTTCTTCTCTTTTTTGCCATCCGTTGGGCCTTTCTGCGATTGTTCATTCTTTCTGCATGAGCGCCATGCCATTTGTAGGAGCTTCTCCATCAGGGGAAAGAACCAGGTGTTAAACATTTTTGAGATAACAAACACACACACACACACACACACACGCACACACACCTTACTCCTTTTCCAAAGTGTAAAATCCCTCTGATAGCCATATGGTGTGAACGTCATCTCCCATATCATTCACACACACGGCCATCACACTCTCTCTGACCTCTACTACCTCAGGAACACATGGTGTGTCCTGTGTAAATCTCTCTCTCACACACGCACACACATCCCCCATAAATCTTAATCAAACAAGTGCATGGCCATGTCATCCGTCCACCTTTACTGAATATAACACGGGATGAGAGTGTGAGAGAGAGAGGAGGGAGAAGGAGAATCTGGGATAAAGGAGACTGATAGAAGGGACACAGGAAGAGAAGTCAGAAAGAAGCAACCCTGAAAGGTCTTCTTGTTTAGTGATGATGTTCGCATGGCCTGCGTGCGCTGACAGTAGCGCTTTCTCCTGTATTCCTCACACCAGTATTCCTGCAGGATCTGTCTTCCTTCACGTAACAGAGGGTCTGTGGCCAAGCGGTGGAGCTGCCTGGGTGAAGGACGTCCTTGCCTTATCCCCTGCTGCATCGTGAGAAGTTCAGTCCTCCTCCAAGCCTGAACGAAACACAAGCTTCAGAAAAATAACAGTTAAATCCATGAAGATAATAAAGAGAACGTTGGACCTATTTCAGTTGTTTCTGGTGTATTAAAAAGTCATGTGATCTACTCTGTCACGTGGAAGATAAACGTGATCCGTAACCGTGCGTCCAGGCACGCGGTGCGTTTAATTTAACGCATTTAACAATGTGCTCTTTCCATCTGTTTGATAAACATTTTGATTTGATTTCCTGCCAAAGGCTTCCAGTTAAAAACAGTTTCCTTTATAAGAGGAGGAGACAAAACTGCTGGGTAAGTTCAGTTTAAAATCCTCATATAGGTCCGTTCTCAACGTTTGTTTATAAAGAAGTGTTTATAAATTCAGCTGGAAGTCCGTCCAGGCCTGGTGCTCACACAGCTTAAGGCTGCTGTACTTCAGTGGCTGGTTCTTGGGGTTCGATGTCCAAGTCCAGTGTTGCTGTTTGTGCTTGTCTCCAAACCTTTTGTTTCTGCTCTACACTGAAGACAATTGGGTTCAAGATTAAAAAAAGAGATTTGTGAGTGACAGGTGTTTCTTGTTACCCAGGTGTGTCCTGTTCAGTTCATTATGTAAATAATAAATAGCTTTGAAGGGCTACACTTGGTTTGAGGCCTGGGTTTCACCTGTGAAGATTTGTACAAAGGGTATACCAACATGGAGATCAGAGAGCTGTCTATGGGATAAAAGCGAGCCATTATGAAGCTGAGTTAAAGAGTCGATCAGAGCCAATGCACAAGCAGTCATTTGGAATGTTCTGGGAAATAAAAATGAAGAAGGGCGGCTGTGTCTCAGTCGGTAGAGCGGGTTGTCCACTAATCCACTAATCGTAGGGTTGGTGGTTGGAATCCCGGCCCGGGTGATCCCATGCCGAAGTGTCCTTGGGCAAGACACTGAACCCTAAGTTGCCCCCGATGGCAAGCTAGCACCTTGCATGCAGCTCTGCTCCCATTGGTGTGTGAGTGTGTCTCATTTGTAAGTCGCTTTGGATAAAAGCGTCTGATAAATGAATAAATGTAAATGTAAGAAAGCACTGGTGTACCGACAACCAGACGTGGAACAGGTCTGCTAAGGAAAACAACAGCAGTTGATTAGAGAAACACCGTAAGAGCCAGATTGAATTCGCAACGAAATACAGAGATGATCAACAAAAGTTCTGGAACCATGATGAACCTCTACGAAAGTGACAGGAAAGACCAAAGATTTAGTACCTGCGAACTACATTGCCACACGATTATGTTCTTATGACTTGTCCATGCGTTAACACAAATGAAACGATATTCATTTCAATATTAAATGAAACTGTATTATTATTATTATTATTATGGCTGAAAGAAATCGAGATCATAGCAGATGATACACACACAGTGGAGGTAGCGTCATGGATTGAGCTCGCACGGCTGCTTCTGGAGCATTCTCAATAAACTTTATTGCTGATGGAACTCATGATGGTAGCAGCAGAATGAATTCAGAAGTCTAGAGGAACATCAGGAGGACCTTCATCACGCAGTATGCCGTCCCACCACATTCCCCATTCTGTCTCATTTTCCCGGTCTCCTGTAAATAAAATTATAATACTACATCATATACTTATATTTAATGAATTCTGTGACTTGTTCATGTCCCTGCGCTCATTGATATTAAACATTTCCTACTCTCTGCTTCTCCATAAGAAGGAATCAGAAGAGAAAGAGACAAGGAAAGCTGTACAGAGGTCTTTTTCTTGTTTTTCTCGTTGTTGCAAGCAGAATCTCTTTTACTGGCTTGGTTTCTTCAAGGTAGCATACTTTTGTAGCATGTGTGTGTGTGTGTGTGTGTGTGTGTGTATCTGGAGGGAAAAAAAAATCCACAACCTTTCCCAAAGTCTTGTCTAGGATATTGTTGGTCTGATCTAAAGAGTACGTCGGATGCTCTGTACCCATGTCAGCGCTCTCCATAGCGTTTCCATCAGTCTCCATACCCACATCAGCAATCTCCAGGATTCTGCAGAGCCGTTTGCTCTCCTCAACCGCAGCTTTCTCCAGCATTCTCTGCAGCTTTTGATTTGAGTCGGTTGTGATTCATCCATCTTCTACCGCTTACTCCTTTATCAGGGTCACGGGGAACCTGGAGTCAATCCCAGGGAGCATCGGGCACAAGGCGGGGTTACACCCTGGACAGAGTGCCAGTCCATCACAGGGCACAATCACATACACACTCACACACACATTCATACACTACGGACACTTTAGACACGCCAATCAGTCTACCATGCATGTCTTTGGACTGGGGGAGGAAACCGGAGTACCCGGAGGAAACCCCCGACACACGGGGAGAACATGCAAACTCCGCACATACATGGCCCTGGCGGGACTCGAACCCCGGACCCTGGAGGTGTGAGGCGGACGTGCTCAAGCCACGGTTGTGATTATTTCAGACAATTGTAATTATTGAGCAGCTTCCAGTTGTGTTTCTCTGCATGTTATTTGTTATCTATCATGTTATCAGACTCTCGCTGTCTTGCTCTCGCTCACTCAATCCTGAGTCCAACTGTCTTGCTAGTAGTTAGTAGTATTAGTTAGTAGTATCGGTTAGTAGTATACAACGAGTGTACACTCGCTCACACAGAGAGAGAGAGAGAGACAGAGACAGAAAGTGAGAAAGAGGGAGAGATAGACAGACAGAAAGTGAGAGAGAGAGAGAGAGAGAGAGACACACACAGAGAGAGTGAGTGTGTGTAGGTGATTGTTGGTGTGCTCTAAGCTCGCCTGTGTCTCTCATTGGGTCACTGATGTTCAGACGGTGAAGAGGCTCTTTACACACTCACAAACACATATGCTTGTAATTATAACATTCTGGGGTCAGTAGTCCCACTCATGTGCTATAGGGACACCACTTTCCTGAGGTCCTACAGATGTGAAAAAAAAATCAGGCATGTATAATTTAAGCCTGACAACACAAATATCACCTCAAATTCTGGATTTAAATCACAAAGTTGCTGTGCTTGGTTTTTTCACACCTACTGGGGACATGACAAGAACTCATCATTAATGGGGACCTAATTTGCATACACACCAAATTAGCTGGTTTTCATGTTGTAGTGGGGACATCGCCAGATAGCTAATTTGCATACACACAGATCAGGCAGTTTATATAACAAGAAGGGGACATGGTTTCAAAAAACACAAGTTGTGAGTTTAACTTTATAATAATTTATACAAAATTACATATGAATGTGTGTGAGTGTGTACGTGATTGTGCCCTGCGATGGACTGGCACCCTGTCCAGGGTGTAACCCCGCCTTGTGCCCGATGCCTCCTGGGATAGGCTCCAGGTTCCCCGTGACCCTGAAAAGGAGTAAGCGGTTGAAGATGGATGGATGGATGGACAAATTAAGTATGTCCATGCTTCTCATGAAATTATATTGAAGAATTATTCTTAATTGTTTATACCAAGGACTCTTAACCAAACTTTCACTGATTGTATATTTCACAAATAAGGCTATCAAAAAAACACAGAAATTGCAATATCTGCACATATGAGAGACTAAAATTTTTCTGGAGCTTTCAGTTTCCACCAAAGAAACCTAAGAACTTGTTAAGGAAGGAGGTACCAGGGCTATTATTAGGTTATTACATTTATTAGACGCTTTTATCCAAAGTGACTTACAAATGAGAGCACACTCACACACCAATGGTAGCAGAGCTGCCATGCAATGTGCTAACTTGCCATCGGGGGCAACTTAGGGTTCAGTGTCTTGCCCAAGGACACTTCGGCATGGGATCACCCGGGCCGGGATTCCAACCACCAACCCTACGATTAGTGGATTAGTGGACAACCCGCTCTGCCAACTGAGCCACAGCCGCCCTTTCAATGATGAAGTTCGACTCTTACGATCACCCTACACCTTTTACATTGCACATTCATTAGTACACACACAATCTTTCCAGAATCAGGAATATATGGAAACAGAAAGCAAGCAAAATAAAATTTGATGCAAAGCTGATATAACACCCCTGCTTACTACACATAGCCACCTCAAAATTAAGCATAATGAGAAAAATAAAGATACTAGCAGTGATGCAAAGACAGAACTCCAAATGTCAAAATCACAATATTTTCCCTTTATTTTGTATTATCCACTTAACTGGCTAGGCTAAAAAGTGGCGGTAACAACTTAATCACGCATGTTGAGGAAGCTTATTGTGATTAAGGCAGTCTAAACATGTAAATAGGTAGCACACTGCCCAACAGGCTTACTCTTGAACTTGCCAGCCAACTGCATAAGGACCCACTGGAAGAAGGTGGCCCAAACAAATTCAATCGAATTCAATGTAAAAGGTGTAGGTAAAGATTCTAATGAATATTTTAAATATTACCAATTTTTAAATAATACCGATTTGTTCCATCCATCTTCAACCACTTACTCCTTTTCAGGGTCACGGGGGAACCTGGAGCTTATCCCAGGGAGCATCTGATTAGTTTATTATGAATTAAATGCTGACTGGTCTATTACAAAGTAAAAAGCTAGAGATATAATGTAACGTATTGTTAAAGCATTACTATAGTTGTAAAGTGTTACTATCAAAGTGTTTACAATTTGACACTTTGCCAGTCTCTATCTTTAAGATATAAAGACTCAGATCTAATGCAGTCTTCACAGGCCAACTTCCCTGGGACATGACATGACCAGATAAAGGTCTTCATAGGTCTCTCCACTGCATGGACCTTATTTACTTCCCAAGCCTTTCTCTTTTTCAGAGGTGTTTTACCTAAATGTAAGAATAAACTTTAGCTTCATAGCAAACACACACCCATACACACAATAGCAACTATTGTCTGGCAACTTACAGACTGGAACTGACATTTCAAGTCTCAAGAATGAAAACTCTGACTGCTGTTTGTGCATATGTACCAAAGAGTAGCTAAGAGTACTTTGTCTTCTTGGAGAAGATGCTGTAGTGAACCTACTGAGTCCCAGGGGATGCTTATGATCGACAGGT
>JAFFST010042142.1:51653-63000 GCA_022414735.1 Noturus placidus | reverse complement strand
TGTGTGTCTCTCTCTCTCTCCCACTCTCTCTCTCTGTCTCTCTCTCTCTGTCTCCCTCTGTGTGTGTGTCTCTCTCTCTTTCTCTCTCTCTCTCTCTCTCTCTCTCTCTTTCTCGCTCTCTCTCTCTCGCTCACGCTCTCACTCTCTCTCTCTCTCTCTCTCTCTCTCTCTCTCTTACACATGATCTCAATAATCCAACAAAATTATTCAACCTCCATTGCTAATCAGGTTTGTTGTCAAAATTTACAGACTTTCAGATGTTTGCAATGAACAAATCAAACAAAAACAATTGAAATAGTTAAACACAATGAATTCTTCTAGTGTTTTCCCCAAATTCAACTGAAAATGCAACTTATAATGATTTCTCCAGTTTCAAAATTATTTAACCCCTTCATGACAAGCAAACTTTAGTACTTAGTAGAGCACCTTTGTACTGTTATGACCTGCGGCAAATGCGATGCACAGTTTCTGTCAGCGTTCCTGAGGACTCAGCCCATTCCTCAGAGCAATGGCCTTCAGTTCAGTAATATTATTGGGTTTGCATTCTGCAACCGCCTTCTTCAAATCCCACCAGAAATTTTCTATGGGGTTCAAGTCAGGTGACTGTGATGGCCCGGTAGAATCTTCCAAGACTTCTTTTGCAACCAAGTCTCGGTGGAATTTGAGGTTCATTACAAACAGCTGAAAGTCTGTAAATTTGGACAATAAATCTGATTTGCAATGGGGGTCGCATAATTTTGAATGTAACTGTATCAGATACAGAATTCTGTTCTTTTTTTATTAATTGAATAAAGAATCAGAACATTAGACTGAATGAAACTGCTTAACTATATGTCACATTTCACCTCAGTGCTCAGTGCGTGTTTGTTTTCTATTTGTTTTTATTTATGACTTTTGTTTTGGTGTGTAGTTCTGTATCTGCCCTTATCTCATCATTGGTATTTTACCAAATACACCAATCAGCCATAACATTAAACCTACTGACAGGTGAAGTGAATAGCATTGATTATCTTCTTATAATGGCACTTATCAAGGGGTGGGATATACAGTTCTTGAAGTTGATGTTTTAGAAGCAGGAAAAATGGGCAAATGTTAGGATCTGGGCAACTTTGACAAAGGCCAAATTGTGATCGCTAGATGACTGGGTCAGAGCTTCTCCAAAAGTATACAGCATCACCAGTATGTAGTGGTTAGTACCTACCCAAAGTGTTCCAAGGAAGGACAACTGGTGAACTGGCGACAGGGTCATGGGCACCCAAGGCTTATGGATGCATGTGGGCAGCAAAGGCTAACCCATCTGGTCTGATCCCACAGAAGAGCTACTGTAGAACTAATTTCTGCAAAGGTTATTGCTGGCTGTGATAAAAAAAAAAAAAAAAGCTTTCAGAACACACAGTTAATCACAGCTTTCTGCGTATGATGCTGTGTAGCTGCAGACTGGTCAAATTAACCCGAGTTTCTCCGCCACCGCGCCCCCCTTACCCTTAATTTTCCTGATAAAAATGCAGTGCTGTTTCATGGAACTTGTGTAGTGCGAGTTGGAGGATAAGCAGGACAGTGTCAGTTCTAATAAGATGAAAATGCAGACATTTGATCAGTAAGTAAGTAACCCCAGTGATATTGAGACGTTACACCGTGACCTTTATGATTGTGGGCTCTATGGAGTTTGATTTGAAATGGTCATTTATTTCTTGATTTTGAGTAAACCTATAAGAAATATAGAAATATAAAGCAGGAAGAATGATCAGATGCTATAAAAGGTTTTTTTAAAAAGGCTGTAAGGGCATCAGAATTAAAGTGGTGTGAGTTTGGCTCTACTGCAGAGATTGAATGTTAATCAGAGTACGATTAAACCTCTGAAGCATGCTTACACAAGGAACAGAAGAAGTGGAGCGATGGTGTAAATGGGAACAGGCATATTTCTCTTTTATAATTAATGAAATCTTAAGTAGCTCCCTCACATGTCCTTTTTAATTTTCTTCATTTACCTCCATCCTTTTTCCTGTAAATGGCTTATCACATTCTTTCCCTTCCTTCTCTTTATTGTACCCTCTCCTAACATATTTACCTCCAGTGCATTCAGTGAATTTTTCTGTGTTTATGTGTGAGTGAAGAAATTTTCTTTCATCTTTAGGACTTGTGATTGCTATGATATGGTTCAAATTCCTTAATGAACTAATCTCATTAATCTGGAATACACAGTATGGTATAGAGTCTATACTCTAGACAGAGAAAAAGACAGAGACGCAACATCATTATAGAAGATTGTTCCGCACAGTAATTGCGTTTTAATGATATTTTTAAACAGGTCAACATCGTCATCATTGGGAATGGATAAGTGTTTGTCCCACATGTCAAATGAATGTGTCTCTTAGTTTGTTTAATCACATTATAGTGGCTAATACATTGAGAAATAGGATTATCCTATTACTGAAAGTCAGCTAGTTACACTCCTAGCTCAGGGATTTTGAGGTGAAAGGCAATAAAGTTCTGGAGGAGAAAAAGAATGGCAGCTTCCTGCAGTTTCCCCCTTATTAATAGCATCTAGCACCTTAATGATTTTCAGTGGAACTGTCTTAAAGGGATTTTATGGCAATGTTAGTAATATGGCAAGTTGTAGTTTAAGGGTTACACAGAAATCTGCGCTTGACTATGTATCCTATCGGTCACTGCACTTCACTGGATCATGTCACATGACTGTTTGCACCTGTTTCACATTTTGGTTTAAGTCCTGTCGTGCACCTCACTTGACTACCATTTGTCGTTTGTTGTTACGTTTCGCTCTCTAGTCTATGAACATTTTTTTTTTTGCATATGTCATGTTTTGGTGTATAATTTTGTGCTGTCTGTACTGTTTGTTTCTTATTAAAATTGATATCTGCACTTGCATCTGGCTCCTCTACAAGATTCTTGACAGATTAAAATATCAACGATGTATCATAATTACTCGTACTACTGTCTGACATCCATCCAAAAGTATGAGCGCAGCCCACGAGTATCAATTTAATCGTACCAATCACACTGGGATTTTATTTTAGTATACTTGCTCATTCCTACTGAAATTCATTCCTGGCTATACCACAGCAAATACAATAATATGCAGAGCTCAATAGGAATGGTAAGAAGAATCCTGTGTATAAGAGATGACTTGTGATCATGTGGCTACAGTGCCCTCCACTAATATTGGCACCCTTGATAAATATGACTAAAGAAGGCTGTGGAAAAATTGTTTAAACCTTTAAGGTTTTATTTAAAAATTTCACAAAAATACTCTGTTCTCATGGACATCCAACAACAATAACTATAACTGTGTTTTCACATGAAGTCTATTTTGTTGAAGTTATCAGCTGTTCGCTGATGGAGACTTCAGTGAAAAAACTGTTCAACTTCAGTCCAAAGCCATCTTCATGTACTGTATGTGCAATCCTCATAGTACATGGAAAAGATGGACAAGACCCCTCCACTTATCTAAGTTCGGCATTTCTCTTTAAATAGTCTCATTTTGAGGACGGGTTCCCTTTTGAGTCTCGTTCCTCTCAAGGTTTCTTCCACATGTCGTTTCAGCGAGTTTTTCCTCGCCACCTTTGCCTCTGGTTTGCTCATTAGGGATAAATTCATACATTTTAAAATCTATATTCTGAATTTATATATTTATTGAAAGCTGCTTTTGGGACAATGTCCATTGTTAAAAGCGCTATACAAATAAACCTGAATTGAATTGAATTTTTATATAAGCAATGTATATAAGCATATAAGAAATGTTTATTAGCAAATCTTTCCTAAATTGAGAAATTTTAGAAAATACTATTTTATTGGAACAATTCAGATCTAATCTAATCAGTAATGGCCACTTGTTGCACATCACATATTTATGTTGTACAATTATTACTAGCACTGTCTAAAAGCGCTCATTTGCTCCCATTAGGATCTGCGAGGGACTAGTTAATAAGATTTCCTTTTCCTTATTCAATTGCTATTCTGTATCGTTCGGTTTGATCTGCGGTAATAATAGTGTTCAAACTGCAATAAAACATTTTAGAAAATCTTTCTGACTCGCAGCACACTGTTGAAACTATTACAAATGTGGATAGACGGCTCACCATTCCTGTTGGCTCACTTGTTGCACAGCAACAAGCTTTAATTCAGTTTCGTTTATTTAAATAGCACTAAGTTTGATGAAGAAAATTTACAGAAATCCAGATGTAGATTTTGATCTCTGATGAGAAATCCAGAGGCAGCAGTGGTGAGGACAAAAGCTGAGATGAGATGAAGAAGAAACTTTGAGAGGAACCAGACTCAAAAGGGAATTCATTAGGCTTCCAGGTGGCACCGGATAGTTGGATTATAAGTTATTACTCTTCCACATCTGAATAAAATACAGTTAAACAGTTCTGTGTGTTCACCATGAACATACGAGTCAGGATTTTATTGTGTTTAGTGTTAAACAATTCCAAATGTTTATTTATTTTACATTCATTGAATATAATACAGGGCTGCTGTGGCTCAGTCGGTGGAGCGGGTTGTCCACCAAACCACTAATCCTGGGGTTGGTGGTTCGAATCCCGGCCCGGGTGATCCCATGCCGAAGTGTCCTTGGGCAAGACACTGAACCCTAAGTTGCCCCCGATGGCAAGCTAGCACCTTGCATGCAGCTCTGCTCCCATTGGTGTGTGAGTGTGGTCTCATTAGTAAGTCGCTTGTAAATGTAAAATGATATTTCTGTAAAGCTGCTTTGGGACAATGTACCATTGTAAAAAGCACTATACAAATGGATAAATTATTAATTAAAAATTATAAGTCTCCAAGTGATTGTATCCACTAAATAATGTGTGAGATCTTTAGGGTGTCTATGTTGGACCATCCACAGTAATCTGTACGGTTTCCACTTGGGACCATCCTCAGCAACAGTGACTGATTCTCAAAGGAAGGAAGCTGGAAGCAAAAGGGCATCAAGATGGGCTAAACACCTTTGTTCTAATTGTTTAGCATCAAAACATCCCAAAACTCTCTACGCCCATGAACCCTCAGATCTGCCCCTTTACCTAAGAGAAAATCTATTTAACAAAGAGTTTAACACAACAAACTACAGGGTGTCCCAAAAGCCTCCATTCATCATTGGATGTTCATAGACGTCCACTTCTTCTCGGTTGGTCCACAACACTTCCAGTCTTTTTGAATTTGTTCATAAGTTTGGCAACTGTGTGGTGTATGATGTGCTCGCCATGTTTCCTGTTAAAGTCTATCACAGCCTTGCGAAAGCTTCCCGATCCAGTGATGAGAATGATTTCAATACTTATTTTTTCAAAGACATTCTTAAAGGATATCCAGAAAAAAAAGATATATAATATATATATAAACTATGCATGAAAACGTTTGGAAGACATTTTGCTTAAAAATAAATAAATAAATAAATAAATTTAAAAAAATAAATAAAAAAGTGTTCCCCTATGTATAGAGACACTTTCCGGTCCACCCTGAAGAATATCAAACACTCGCTTTATGCTCCCTGTCTGAAGGAGCGTAGTAAATGGCTACTAGCACTAATGTAATTATACTATTCATAAGATTTAATTGTTTGGCGGGGGCACGGTGGCTTAATGGTTAGCATGACTGCCTCGCAACTCCGGGTTTGCATGTCGTCCCTGTGTTTCGGGGGTTTCCTCCAAGTATTCCAGTTTCCTCCCCCAGTCCAAAGACTTATGTTGTAGGCTGATTGGTATTTCCAAACTGTCCATAGTGTGTGAATGTGTGTGTGTGTGTGTGTGTGTGTGTGTGTGATTGTGCCCTGTGATGGATTGGCATCTTATCCAGGGTGTCCCCCACTTTGTACCCAGAGTTTCCCCATGACCCTGTGTAGGATAAGTGGTATGGAAAATGGATGATTGTAACCATTTTTGTGATTGCAATTATTATAAGTAATATTTATACAAACAATGATATAATATATACTGTATTATATTTGTTTGCCCTGTAACAATTTAGGGACAGATATCTTTGCAGACTCAACTAACATTTGTCTTAGAATCCAACATCCAAGAAATTATTTCTACCATGACTTCATAACAGCTTTTGAAATCACCATTAAAATTAGCCATGAACAATCCAATTTGTGAAATTAGAACAAAGCTCCGTCCGGTTTAAACAGAGGTTCCAGACATGGCTGTCAGTTCATCTCATCGCAAGGTTGACTTGTTTTTCTGTGACTTTGACATTCTCCTCAGTTAATGAGGTTGATGGGTTGCTTATTGTGATTTCTCTTGGTGAAGTGAAACTTCCCCATCACCGTTTCTCTGTTTTAGACAGGGTGTGAGTTCAGTGCAGCAATTCTTCTCTATAAAGTCTCACCTGTTTGTATGAACAGTCGGAAACAGTGGTGCCTCTCTTTATCATCCTTCACTCATCAGACTTATAAACGTTCATTCCACTGGCTTTTCAGATGGCAAGACTGTCAGTGAATTGTGGTTTCTCTACTTCTTTCTTAAATCTCATTATTTTTGTCTTTAGTAATTTACCATTGGGGAAATTGAGTACCACAATACTGTAGGTCTGCCATTGCTCTGGGTCTCGTGTGTGTACACATGTGTTTCACTCTCAGGGTTCATCCCATTGACTAAGGCTGGTGAAATCAATATGCTTCTGCATGTACTGTATGTGTGTGTGTGTGTGTCTTGCTTAGTTATTGATTTGGTCAGTCCTCTTGAGCTGATAAATCAGGTAAATCAGGTGTAGTGTGTGTGTGTCTATAAATTGTACAAATGAACAAATATCCCATTTTCATATAAATTTTTACAAGGTAAAGATAAATAAAAGATAGTTCCTATGGTACATGCTTAAAAAATACAGAAAATGTTAAGACCAAAACGTGCATTCTAGTGAAAAGCTGTGTTACAGAACAAGATATTTAAATAAAAGGCATGCATGTACTAATAATTAGCACTGAAGGGGACTATACAATTCTAATGTCTCAACTACATACATTGTCTGGAATTCACATTGAGCCATATAAAATTGTAGTCAGATATTTTTAATAAGTAATATATACTGCTCAAAAAGATAAAGGGAACACAGTGTTCCCTTTATTTTATAGAGCAGTGTAGATTAGATTGGTTTTTACCATTCATTATACACTGCGCAAAAAATTACAGGGAACACTGTGTTCCATTTATTGTTTTGAGCAGTGTACATGCATTTAGCCTTCGCTGTGCCCAGCTCCATTGTTGTTATTATAGGTCGTTAGCAGAAGGAAAACTTAATTAGCATAAGTCTTTTCAAGGTAAAATGTCATGGGCACGATGTGGGCTTAATGAATTAGCAAAGGTTTCTTTTTTTTTTAGTCTTAGCTCGCCTTTGAAGCTTCATAGATGTGGCTCTTTATCTCTATAAAGCCAAGGGCAATTTTCCATGACATAATTTGTTGTTTTTGAGAGCGTGATGTGTAGAAGAAAAAAAGACCTATAATAAAGTGTTGGCTGAAATAAAGTCATAGGAAGTACGGCAATTAAGCAAAACCTAACCAACCCAAGCGGCAACCACCAAGTAAATATTTAAGCGACAGGAGTTTGTCTTTCCACCTCGAGTGATGTGTTCATGTATCAGAGGGTGGTTTATAGATTTGTAAAGCCAAACAGAAAAACTTTTTTTTTTTTTTTTGTCTCCCAAGGGACGTGTTGGGGAGGGATTGTCTTCTGGCACTACAAGTCTCTGAATGCAACACACAATCCCATGACCATTTCACCAGCTCTCCAGGAGGACCAGTTTGATTTCTATATTTATCCAGTGCAACTCACAGTTATGTATTAAGTAATATGGCCTTTTACATTATTGCTCTGGCTCTGAAAACCTGCGATATAAAATGTATGTAAAACAACACATGTAGGGCGGCTGTGGCTCAGTCGATAGAACGGGTTGTCCACTAATTCACTAATCGTGGGGTTGTTGTGGTTGGTGGTTCGAATCCCGGCCCGGGTGATCCAATGCCGAAGTGTCCTTGGGCAAGACACTGAACCCTAAGTTGCCCCCGATGGCAAGCTAGCACCTTGCATGCAGCTCTGCTACCATTGGTGTGTGAGTGTGCGTTCATTTGTAAGTCACTTTAGATAAAAGCGTCTGCTAAATGAATAAATATAATATATAAATATACAAGATTTTCAAAGCTGAAGTATGCTTTATTCTTGAAACCTTTTTAACTTTTTTTTTTTTTTTACGTTAACAAATATATTTACAGGTGATATAAAAAAGGTTGAACAGAGTTCAATAAGGAAGTTGATTTGATAATAAAATCAGAACTAGAGAAGGATGCAATGGCAGATGAGAGCGGACCCTAGAAATGGATAACAGATTTCTCTCAGAGATGTACACAAACAGTAACAGTAAGCTATATAAAATTATGGCTGGGGAATTTCAATACTTGTGACACAATAAAGGCTGATGATGGTTAAGGATGATAACTGACTGGTTGGGAGGTTTACTCAGTCATAATAGGATATAGAATATTTTAAATAAAACTCAGATTCCCCCATCAAGTTTTTAAATATTTGTTGAGACATCCTCAGACTGGAATTTTATAGTATTTCACTATGTGGTTTGATGAAATGTTGAATCCGTCCATTTTCCATACCGCTTATCCTACATAAGGTCACATGAGAGACTGGAGCCCATCCTGGGGAACACCCTGCATGGGGTACAAACCCATCACAGGGTACAATGATGCACACGCGCACACCCTACAGACAATTTGGAAACGCCAATAAGCATACAACGCATGTCATTGTACTGGGGTAGGACACCGGAGTACCCAAAGGAAAGCCCGGAGCAAGCTCTGCGCACACAGGGCAGAGGTGGAATTTGAATCCCCATCCCTGGAATTTGTGAGGCACATGTGCTAACCTTTAAGCCACCATGCTGCCTACTTAAAGCATTTAAAAAAAAAAAAAAAAAAGGCAAGTAAATGAAATGGTATTCAAGAAGTGCAGATTTATCCTCAACCCTGAATATAACCTTAACACTCCTGGGAAATTAAACAAGCCACAGTTTAGTCTGCAGTCAAATCCCTCTGCCTGTCTTAACTCTCTGAAGAACTCTCTAAAAAGACAGCCATCACTACAACACAGATTATTGCTCTCAGATATTGATCGCAGTGTTGCCTTGTCAGCATAGTAGTAGAAAAAGTCAACAGAGCAGATCACTACCAATCAACAGAAACACTTATAATTCTGCACATTTCTAAAAATACAGAGAAGTTTCACTACGTTTCAAGCCGTTGTTTTTAAACAAAACTGTGTATGGGACACTGTGTGAGATGAAGCTTTAGTCATCCGACTCAGTAACACACTGCTCCACTATTTCCCGCAGGTTAGGGTTCTCCATCGCTGCCGCTACCCGCTCCTTATCGTTGATCTGTTTGTTAACTGCAAGACAAAACAAGGCACATGAATGAATTACATTAAAGCCACAGGCTCCATCGTATTAACACATTCTCTCGCAGTAAGATAAGGATTGAGAAGTGAGGAGGACAGATTTGTACATAGGTACATATCCACACTTGCATAAATATACAATCTCTGCAAAAGAAAGGGATTACACTTTAGGTACTACAAAAAGTTACTTAGTTACAGTTATATTTACATAGCGCTTTTCTAGACACTTAAAGCTCTTTACATTGTGGTGGGGGGGGGGCTGTCTCCTCAACCACCACTAGTTTGTAGCATCCAACCTGGATGATGCAACTACAGCCATAGTGCGGCAGAACATCCACAACACCCCAGCTAATAGTGGAGAGGAGAGTGATGTATCCAATTCAGAGATGGAGCTTATTAGGCGTCCATGATAGAGAAGGGTCAATGGGGGAATTTCGCCAGGACACCGGTGGTATACCCCTACTCCTTTACGATAAGTGTTCTGGGATTTTTTTTTTAAAACGTAACAATTTTTTATTGATTCTCATACACTTTTCAGAGTACAACAAAATAGATCAATACAGAATCAACATTTTTACCCGATAACCGCCCCTCCCACCAAACCAAGGAAAGTTTACATACCGGTCATTTATATGTGATTCTTTTACATGTGGTTCATTTACACATGATTCATTTTCATACCTCTCCCACCCCACCCCCACACCGAAAACAACCCCCCTCCCATCACCCCGGCAAATGATGGCTACACTAACTATCGCCGGTTATATAAATATTGTAAAACCCAACAGGCATAAAAATTTAAGTGGGGAGTGTTTGTAACTATAAAATATGAAATAAAGTTCTGGAGAGGGATTCAACGCATATCTCTGAACGAGGTCAATGATCGCAGAATTAAGTTCATTAACCCTATCAGTGTGCTTTTTATTACAGAGAGCGGAGTAAGAAGTAATCTGGCCTCTGATATAGGATTTCAGTCTCCCATAACAATGAATAAGAGGTGGAGTCATTCTGAGTGAAGAATTGAAAGTCATCAATAGAAGTCGAAATGAACTCACAAAATTCACTGTCTGTCAAAAGAAGAGAATTAAATCTCCAAGGCGGTGGGCTGCGTTTATAAATAGAAAGATGAATATCTAATTGTAGAGGTGCATGAACAGAAATTACAATACCCCAACAATATTGGTTCAAAAACAGTTAATACAACGGTGAGTCTCCTGTAAAAATACTATATCAGAGTTTTTAAAAGTTTCAAATATATAATATATATATATATATATATATAATATATAAAATCCTTAGATCTCTTAACAGCATTACCCATACCTATGACGTTCCAGCTAATAAATCTTAAAAGGCGTGCCTGTCCTTGCCGTGCTGAGATCAATATTACTACTAACCATCTAATAAAGTAAACTATAGGGATATATATAGTCAATTAGAGCCGGAGTGATTTCTCCTCCCCTAAAAAAACCCTCAAACATAAAAACACCCAAAGTCTCCATAACCCAAAGGAGACAGCAGTGTATCCCTCTATAACCAAAAGTTGTCCACACTGAGACAACCACTCGGAAAGAACGCTGAACTAACCAACCCTTACCAAAACTAAAGATTTCAGTAAGAAAAAAATCCCCTACTGACTTCAAATCTGATAAACAGTCTGCACACAATAACGGATATAATGTCCTTAACTTACCGAGCGCCCTCAACATCACGAAGTTGACGCCGAATCTCATTAAATGCAGCTCGAACCCGAGCTATCTTAGGTGTGTAGTCAGGGAGAACAGAGATAATCAAATTCCTCACTTTAATCCGCTGGAGCTCTCTCGCACGCTGTAATATATCAGCACATTCACTATAATAGTGAAATCTGCACACAATTGCTCGTGGTCGTTCACCAGGCTTGGGCTTCGGCTGAAGGGTCCGGTGGGACC
>JAFFST010042142.1:33106-48121 GCA_022414735.1 Noturus placidus | reverse complement strand
TCTGAGACTATCACAGAGCAGGTGCATTTATATGGAGACTTGATTACACACAGGTGGATTCTATTTATCAACATTAGACATTTAGGTCAACATTGGATCATTCAGAGATCCTCACTGAACTTCCGGAGAGAGTTTGCTGCACTGAAAGTAAAGGGGGCTGAATAATTTTGCACGTCCAATTTTTCAGTTTTTTATTTGTTGAAAAAGTTTGAAATATCCAATAAATTTCATTCCACTTCATGATTGTGTCCCACCTGTTGTTGATTCTTCACAAAAAATTACAGTTTTATATCTTTATGTTTGAGGCCTGAAACGTGGCAAAAGGTCGAACAGTTCAAGGGAGCCGAATAAATTCGCAAGGCACTGTAGCACCTCATCAGAAGCTTGCAAGTGACACCAGCCTCACATCTTTGCAATCTACAGTGCTCAATATTTGGTTGAGTTTCCAGCTATAAATGTTTTTTTTTTTTTTTTAAAAAAACACTTACACTAGCATTTAGCTTGCATGTTTTTAGCTCATGAAGAGAGTAAAACAAATACACACCAAATTACAAGCACGCATGTTTGACTTTCCCCAGTGAAATGTACAGACAATAAAGCCATAATCACCAGCTGTCTAAAGATTCATTTAGTGAGTGTAATTCAGTTTAATCAGTCACAATTACTATTAAATAAACTGTATCTGTTATGTCAGGACACATAAGCATTGTAGTCTGGGGAAAACCCGCTGGATGTCTAAATACTGGCAAACGGCAGAAAGACAAACAAATAAATAAATCAATCAGGTCTTGACCCAAATCGGGTTTTTCTACCTATAACACACTGGCTTTAAGAAATCGCATCAAATCTCAGACTTCACCAAAATAATGTTTTTCTTTACTTTCTAAGCTGTGAAGATCATGGTTAAGAAACTGTGGTAAAAACAGTCAGTCCACCTAATGATGTCTAAAACCTTGCTACTTACAGTGACTCAAATGCCTGAGACTACAGTGAAAATCTGGGATTTTTTTCTCAATTAAAATGAAAAAAAAAATGTTTAAATCAAAGAAAGTCAATGATCAATAACTTAAATACATAATATTCAAGATTCTGCGCTATTTCTAGGTCTCGGTTTAAATGTAAGCAGATGTCTGATACTGGCCATGTTAACTGCTTTGTACAAAAAGTCAGAATTTCCTCATGTCTAATCTGCTCTATGGAAGCACGTGTTCTTACACGGTGAATGTCAGGCTTTCCCAATGACATAAATATAATTCTAATGAATGCGGTCTGTAATCAGAGATTGGCGGTGGAAAATGTCCTTAACTCTGCTTGTCTTCAGCAAACTGTTTGCGGACTTTCTTGTGCATCATCTTTAGAAGAGGCTTCCTTCTGGGACGACAGCCATGCAGACCAATGTGATGCAGCGAATGGTCTGAGCACTGACAGGTTGAACAGCCACCCCTTCAACCCCTGCAGCAATGCTGGCCGCACTCATACGTCTATTCATTGAGGGAACCATGAATGCCAACATGTACTGTGACATACTGAAGCAGAGTATGATCTGTAGTAGTGCCAACTGATTGAAATGCTACAACTAAATGGTTTAAAATACCCCCCCCCCGCAAACAAATAATGAATAATAGGTTAATTGATTATTTTAATAATCCTTAGTTGCGTCCTTAATTATTATAACAATCTGAAAGACTTAGTGAAGACTTAGTGAAATGAATGTTCACGCATTACAGGAGAGAAGACTCCGTGCTAATGACTGGAATGTAGTGCTGGGCAAGATATATGGAGATAATATTGCTAGAACACTTTCCTGAAATATTGTTGGTATAGTGATGCATTTTTCTAATGTACATTTTTATTCATTGCAAATTAAATGGTACTGAATTTGATGTAAAAATATTTGTTACTTAATCTTCTTTGTTTTTGTAGGCATTAAAGAATAGTATCATTTACTATAGAATGGTATCTGTTTATTTTACTACCGTTTTTGGACAGTTTTCTAGCTAAATTATATATATCCTGATGCGCATCACATATCGTAGAAATGTCCTCAAGTCTCGTGATATGATATTTTTTGTCATATCACCCAGCCCTACTGGATCGTTGTGAGTTCAAGTCCCAAAATTGCCAAAAAGCCACTGCGGAGATACTACAAAGGCGACGAGCTTGGCTCGGATAACAGATTTCAGCCGTTAACTGAACGTTTTCTTTATCTTTTCACCCACCTATCAGCGTGGCCAGAGAACAGTGTGGCACTGTAGGGGAGAACCTGATAATGATGAGGTACTCATCGTCTCCTAGGTCTTGAACTTCCACGCATTTTTCAGTCACCACATCCAGCTCCTCCAAAGTATTGGGTTTCTCTGGGTCCCGAATGGTGCGAATAACATCTAACAAAAAATAAATTATAAATCAAATTCAAGGCCTTGATGGAGTTTGCATGTTCTCCCCGTGTGTCGGGGGTTTCCTCCCCCAGTCCAAAGACATGCATGTTAGGCTGATTGGCGTGTCTAAAGTGTCCGTAGTGTATGAATGTGTGTGTGAGTGTGTATGTGATTGTGCCCTGCGATGGACTGGCACCCTGTCCAGGGTGTACCCCGCCTTGTGCCCGATGCCTCCTGGGATAGGCTCCAGGTTCCCCGTGACCCTGAAAAGGAGTAAGCGGTTGAAGATGGATGGATGGATGGATTCAAGGCCTTGATAGTCACGTACAAGACCTTGTCTGGAATAGCACCCCCTACCTCAACACTCTCCTTAAGTCTTATGTTCCCACACGCAACCTGCGATCGGTTAACGGCCGACGCTTAGTAGTGCCTCCTCAGTGTGGCTCGAGGTTCCTTTCCAGAACCTTCACACTACCGGTCCTTCAGTGGTGGAATGAACTTCCAACCTCAATCCGGACTGCAGAATCTCTCACCATCTTCAAGGAACAGTTAAAGACCCGCCTCTTCCATGAGCACTTAACTTACCCCTAAAAAGAAGCTTACCCTGGATCTTACACCCCTACTCTGCTTCTCTATTTTTATTTATAACATTATAAATCTTGTATGGTAGCACTAGTTGTATTGTCCTCCACTTGAAATGTCAAATTTCCTCATTTGTAAGTCGCTTTGGATAAAAGCATCTGCTGAATGAATAAATGTAATTGCAGATAAAGTCCATCCATCCATCTTCAACCGCTTACTCCTGTTCAGGGTCACGGGGAAGCTGGAGCCTATAAAGTAATTCATTTAATTTAAATATGTGTGCTTGTGCCCTGTGATGGACTGGCACCCTGTCCAGGGTGTACCCCGCCTTGTGCCCCATGCTCCCTGGGATAGGCTCCAGGTTCCCCGTGACCCTGAAAAGGAGTAAGCGGTTGAAGATGGATGGATGGATGGATGGATGGATGGATGGATATATTTTACTGCTTTAGTGTATCAACCCACACACCGACACTTTTCATGCAGTAATACTGTCCAGAAGGTTGTGTGTTCAAATCCCACCACCAAGCTGCCCTTAAACAAGGCCCTTAAAACTTATACACCTACTGCTGTAAAAAAAAAAAAAATAATAAGCTGAATGTAAGTCGCTCAGGACAAGGGAGTCTAAAAAAATGCCATTATTTATTTATATATTCACGGTTTCGAAGTAGCCAAAGTGAATTAGACAAACATTACCGGTGAAGCCTCCAAACACTTCCGGGTTAATCAGGAAGCGGGTCAGCACTGTTTCACTGTTAGCCCTCCTGCTCCACTTACCATACACTTCTAAAGCCTTCTCCTCCATTTTTTTGGAACTCGGTACATTATTCACGCTAGAAAGTCTGGAGAGCTGAAAAAACTTATTTACAACGCTGGAAATGATCTCCATTTTCTAAACGGCTCCATAATCGCGCTCTGTGACTTTGACACCGGAGAGTCAAGCTGCATTTGACTGTACTGGCGGTGTAGTCTCAAAGCACCTCCCTGAACCCTAGATAAGCACACTTCATAGGCTGCGACACAACGAAACACTAGAGCACTAGCAGTCCAACAGGGAGCGATTTGGAATTCGACCGTAATAGTTTTCACAGCCGTACCTTTCACTTCCGTATTTATTTAAGGCTCGAGTAGATGATGACCGACTTGGAGGCGATAATAATAATAATAATAAAAACGAAAATACTTGTAACGTGTTGTTCAGCAAATCCGTAGCAAATACTACAAATATTCATCATTTATGATATTTCTTTAATCGAACTTGTCAAATTCAAACCGACACCGTTTGTGTTATCTGTTGCTTTTGTCTAGCTTGCCCGAAAGCTTAACTAGCTGTTGTTGTATTGGCTAAGCGATATCACGTGACGATACATGGCACGTGATTGTCAGCTGGCGTTATGTTTGTTTCGTTTAAGACCGGTTTTCAGGTTTACTTGTTTACTAACACCAGAGGGATTTCAGTTTTCTGAGTTCTCCTAAAGCTTACACAGGAGACGTTAGTTTGTGTCGGTTATCGCGCAGTGTCAGCTTTCTGAATAAATATCAATATAAAGAGATGTTGCCGTGTATAGTTGTGTTATAAACCGTTCGACCATGTTAAGCAGGCCTGAAGCGCGTGCACAGAGCGCATTAGAAGTTGTGCTCGTACCCGACAGTGGATTATGTCGAGACGTGGAGCTGAGTGTTAAAGCCGGAATGGCCGCTGGCTGTTCACTGCTTTGCTGTCTGAATGTTGACGGGAAACTGATGCTCCGTGATGTTTCTGAACCTGGCAGTCCGGTGCACGTGCTTCCGGACTCATACACAGAGTGAGTTAATGTCTTTTCATAAATCACTAAGTTTTCTCTTTATATGGGCTGCCTGCTCTTCTCATTCATTCATTCATGATCTATCTTTATGTCTGCCTGGCTTTCTATATATACACCTGGATCTATCTGTATATCTGTCTATCTGCCTGTCTGTCTGGATCTATCTGTGTGTCTGTCTATCTGCCTGTCTGTCTGGATCTATCTGTGTCTGTCTATATGTCTGTCTGACTGTTTATCTGTCTTCCTGTCTGTTTCTGTCTGTCTGTCTGTGGATCTATCTGTGTGTCTGTCTATCTGCCTGTCTGTCTGTGGATTTATCTGTGTCTGTCTATATGTCTGTCTGACTGTTTATCTGTCTGTCTGTCTGGATCTATCTGTGTCTGTCTATATGTCTGTCTGACTGTTTATCTGTCTTCCTGTCTGTTTCTGTCTGTCTGTCTATGGATCTATCTGTGTCTGTCTATATGTCTGTCTGACTGTTTATCTGTCTTCCTGTCTGTTTCTGTCTGTCTGTCTCTGGATCTATCTGTGTGTCTGTCTATCTGCATGTCTGTCTGTGGATCTATCTGTGTCTGTCTGTGGATCTATCTGTGTCTGTATATATGTCTGTCTGACTGTTTATCTGTCTTCCTGTCTGTTTCTGTCTGTCTGTCTGTGGATCTATCTGTGTGTCTGTCTATCTGCCTGTCTGTCTGTGGATCTATCTGTGTCTGTCTATATGTCTGTCTGACTGTTTATCTGTCTTCCTGGCTGTGTCTGTCTGTGGATCTATCTGTGTGTCTGTCTGTGAGCCTGTATGTCTGTCTGTCTGTCTGTCTGTCTGTCTTGTCTGTCTGTCTGTCTGTTTACCAGTCTCTATTTATCTATCTGTCTGTGGGCCTATCTGCCTGTCTCTCTATCTATCTATCTGTCTGTCTACCTTCCTGTTTGCCTGTCTCTATCTAATTATCTGCCTGTCTGTGGACCTGTTTGTGGGTCTGTCTCTGTCTATTTCTCTCTCTATTTATCTGTCTGCCTGTCAATCTGTTTAGCTGTCTGTGGCTCTATCTGAATGTCTATCTAGACAGATCTGTCTGTCTCTATTTCTGTATTTATTTATCTATCTGTCTGTTTCGTAATATATCTATTATTCTATCTATTTATCTGTCTGATTCTCTCTGTCTGTACGTCTATTTCTCTATCTGTATCTGTCTATCTGTCTGTAGGTCTGTCTGTCTTAAATGAGCACTTTGTCCTGGTCAGGGTCACGGTGGATCCGGAGTACAGTGTGTTCCATAAATTCAGCATCATAAGAGACCACTAAAACACAGCAAAATATGAGCATTTATTCACAATACTTCCAATCCATCTGGATTTATTCTTCCTTGCCCAGATACATCATGGCCTGTAAAAATATATTTTTTTAAATATTATTTATCCCGGTGATGCTGGACTTATGGGATAGCACGTGTATCCTGGGAACACTGGAATCTAGACAAGCTGGACTAAACCCACGGGGGAAAGTATAGAAAGTTTACACAGACTGTAACACAAACTCCGGGTTCATCAAACGTTGCCCTCTTTTCCTCATCTACACTCTGTAAACCTCTTGTAAATCTTTTTTTCCTAAACAAGTACTCAGCCATGATTGCAGTAAACATCATTTTTTTTTTCCTTATCTTGTTTGATAGCTTTCTCTGGGAGGTGTCCACTGAGCAAAATAAATTCGACAAACCCAGACTCCTGACTATGACACCAGGCTGTAATCTTAGACTTCATGAGATTCATTCAGAAAGGCAACCGACCTCAGTGTCCGAGTGTTCTACAGACCGACTCCTGCAGCTTGTCAATAAGGAATTAAGTGAGTGTTAAAACATGTTTCATATAAATATTCATATACATAGCTGGTATGTTATGGTTCATTTATATTGTTCTTAATTGCTAAATAGTAAACGTCCTGCATGCGTTTAACCGGTGTAATGTTTGCCAGAGCCCTGCAGATTTAACTGTATTCGGTTTAAACAGTGGTTAAACAGTCTGGTAATGGATTTTTTAATTGGGTAAATACTTCCAGAAGGCTATCTACTTACTACTTAGATCCAGTTTTAAAGTATCAGTCTTGAGATAGGACTTGGTTTACTTCAATTAAATTGTGAATTATGTTGTGAAAACATTTCTGCCTTGTCAACATTTTCAATGGTAATATCATACTGTTAAATAATCATGTCTATTATACTATTGCTGCTGGAATATTATTTAACGTTATCCTCTTCAACCAATCACCGTTATTGTTGCAGATGGGAGTAAGTTGGCCTCTACAAAACTGCTGTCATTCATGGACGGCCTCTGTCACTTCCTGCTGAACGGATGTGTCCTGGTACGTCTTCAGTGGCAGGAGGGCTCTGCTGAGCCAGAGCTGCGGTCTTCTTGTGTCCTCAGCCTGCCTTCTGAAACTCAGGAAATGTTCACTGACTACCAGCTCTGCAAAGGCATTTTATTTATCCTAACCAGCCCTGGGTTCATATGTATCCTGTTTATTAACTGACATGTTGAGCAGATGTCAAACTGTGGTGTGTTTGTGTAAAACATCGTGAGTCTGTCGAGAAAGTAACTGATCCAGTAACTGATTGTAATTCATTTGCATTTATGTACGCTATATGGCCAAAGGTTTGTGGACACCTGACATTACATCAATATACAGTTATGGTCTTACATTTGCCAAGAATGTCTTTGTGTGCTGTAGAATTTAAGATTTTCTTTCACTGGAACGAAGAGGCCCAAACCTAAACCAGCATGACAATGCCCCTGTGCAGAAATTGAGCTCCATGAAGTCATGGTTTTCCAAGTTTGGTCTGGAAGAACACTGACTCACCCTACATCGGTGCCTGACATCACTAACGCTCTCGTGGGTGAATGAACACAAATCCCCATAGCCATGCTCCAAAAGCTAATAGAAAGCCTTTCCAGAAGAATGGAGGTTATTAAAGTAGCAAAGGATGGACAAAATCTAAAATGGGATGTTCACCAAGCACATTGGTCATGTTCCACATTCTTTTGCCCTTATAGCGTACAAATAGTTCACTACAGGACCACCATTGCCCAGATATTTTTTGAGTCGTGAACCATTCTCACCACAGCACTGACATGGTAGCGACATGTTGTACTGCTACTAGTGTACAGCACCTTTGCCGAGATCAACATAAAACAATCCAGGCAACAGCTGTCCTGTGGACAGAAACAGATCACTACTAGAGGCTCAACAGCACAAATGGCAAGGAAAAAGGACCTATATTCTATAAATGTAAATCTATGATGTGCCACAAAAAGACAGGTATTTCTAATAAAGTGGCCAATAAATATTCTCAGTATAACTGCTGTGCCTGATGTACATCTACCAGCACCACACACACTACCATGTCAGTGCCACTGCTGTGCTCAGAATGTTAACCACTCAAATAATATCTTGTCTTATGACTGTGCCTTTTAAATGGTAGAGTGGGTCTGAGTCATTGTGCTAATTACTAAAATTTGCGATGCAAGTTGTTGAGTTTTTGTGCTTCTTTGCGGAAAACCACTTGAATTGGCGAAATTGTTTTGCACGGTCTTTTGCAGCGATGTTGTGTTTTTTTTTTTTTATTATTGTTATTATTTATTTATTTTGCAAATGAGACCTTTTAGCTGTACTCATGTTCGACGCGCATGAATCTAAGAGGACTATGGGTGAATGCATGTTGTGATGACGCCACACGACGCGTCTTGGCCCAAATCTGCAGAAAATCTGCGGTAATTTTTAAAAATCGCAAGCTCCTCTGAATATTGCGGAGTTCGCTTGATTTTGCGATCGCAAAATCGTGGAGGGACCGATTATAGACTTTCCTGATAAAATGGCCAGCAGTGCAGGTACCTGGACAAGTTTTAAGGCTGGATTATATTTGCTTTTAATTATGTGTACACGTACATAAGATGGCTGCCGCGCCTATCCTGCAGCAGCTACTTGCCCACACGGTGCAATACCAGTTTAAATAACGGGGGCAGTGTAGCACCATGTGACAATGTGTCCACAACAGACTAGCACTAGTGTATCAAATCGCATACATACTGTACATACCTGTACAGTGTCCTAGACCAGTGGTTCCCAAACTTTTAGAGGGCAAGGCTCCCCAAATGGTATTAACATTGGACCGAGGCCCCCCTTTTGCAAGATGTTTTTAAAATACATTAAATATACAGACTTCTGAATATATTAACAATTACATATTTACATTACATTACAGTCTGAGAGTGAGAATTTATTTTTCACACCAATTGTTGAGGCCCCCCTGGCGGCCCCCACTTTGAAAACCACTGTCCTAGACAGCTGATTTTTCTATTACGTTTGAATAAAAAAAATAAATAAAACCTCTCACATACCTATGAAATGTCTGTTTCTGAGTTTTCCAGATTAATAAATATTTTTCAATGTGAGGTCAGATTTTTCGATTTAAGAAACCGATCATGACAACAATCACGATTTTTCAATCGGGCCTTTCCTTAATTGTATCTGTCAGATGTCTTTGACAGTGCAGATGGGAAGCACCTTGCTACAGTGGATCTCGCTGCTTACTACACATCAGGACCGAGAGATGCAGAGCTTGTGGAATCTCTCGCTTCCTTCTGCCTTCTCCACATCTCACAAGACCTCAGCATAGCTGTGGCTGCCACCAGACAAAACCAAGCACTGGCAGTTGACCTCAATGATTATTTCAGGTGTGTTTAAGTCCGTAACATAATGCTTGCTTGTCTTCCATGTCGTTTCCCTAAATGCTAAGGGGACATTTTTTAATGCTGGGTATGTTGGCATATAGAGTAAATCTGCTCTTGCGAGATATTTCTGATAATGATATTAATGTGTAAATGTATTCACGTTGCATTCAATTCCTTCTTTATGACTTTATTTATTTTTTTATTTATATTTTTTTACAGGATTCACATCAATCACTTGCACTGCCAGCAGGACCCCAGACCTCTTCCTCTCATACCCACAAAACCTTGTGATCAGGACAGCATTGCCAACTCAACTTACAGTCAGTCGGTACTGGGTACCCACTTCCAAACCGATCAGTAAGGCAGTATATACAGTCACCTTTTGCATTCTTTCTTTCTTTTAAACAACTCCATATTCAGCGTGTGCTATCAGATCTGGTATTAAGTGCCACATTATTATTATTATTATTATTATTATCCTATTTGTGAGTTGGCACTGATCTACTGGTGGTCTACGATTGGCTGAAACCAGGTTAGTATCTACATGGGAAGATCATTCATTGGTAGACACCCCTTGGTACTATTCTTTCCTGTGCTTTTTCGAGACCCAACTGAAAATATACCTTTTCTGTGTGTGCATAAAATGTATCATTCTTCCAAATTCTTAGCCCTTTTCTTTGTTTGTAAAACTGTAAAGTGATATTTATGGTGTCACTATGAAAAAGATGCTTCATAAACACGGGGTACATTTTACTGATAAATAAACCAATGCTTCTTGATGTGTTCGACATGGTATACCTTAGACCATAACCACTCAGTCGGTCTTAACGCTTTGTGTCCAGCTCATGGGAGGCAAGGCTGGCATTGCTCTATAAGCAAGCTAAAGCTCCAGTTCCTCCAACTCTACAGCTGCCATGGTACAAAGACCTCCCTCGCGTTGAGTGCCGTCAAGCAACAGCCACCGCCAAACTCAGTCAGTCCATTCTATCACCAGGGGGTGCTGTAATGTCTTTCACTCTGCCTGAACGGACCACACCGACCGTGTTGGCTGTCTCGGGATTTTCAGCAGTGCTTAGCTTTACCTCAGCTGGTAACAGCAGCACAACGCTGGCCTACTGGGATCTGGAAACGCAGAGTGTTACATATCATTATATCAATGTGCCAGCTTTGCCTGTTTGCTGGTCAGAAGAGGAACATCTCTCTCTGATTCTGAAAGGTGAAGCGTGTGAACGTCACCATTTTACACATGTACGACAGATAAATGCTGTTTTGTCATAAAGCACTGGGTTGACTGCTGCTGCCTGTGATTCGTTCTAATAATCCCTTCTGTTTGCACTTTTACTGGCACTTCCTATGCAAGACGAAATGTTATGACTGTAGTTTGTGACGTGTCTGCGTGTGTTCGTTTCAGCATCAGGCATGTCTCTAGTGCTGTTCACGGTTTCTCAGGAGGAGCTGCTGAACAGATTGATGGTGTTTGGAAGTGCCGGGATGGTGGACTCACTGTGCCATCGTAATGCTTGGGGACGCTGTTCAGTTCCTATCCATTCGCTGCAGGTGCACATAATCATCTCAGTTATAACCATGAAAACAATGATCAAATCTGAAAGATTACTTTTTATCATGGGCTGTAATCTAAAGAAGTTTGTATATTCAAGGTTTGTGTTTGAACACGAATCCAACCATTTTTTTTATTGTAATGAACATTACATAATAGCATTATAGTATAAACAAATAGCTTTTATACCCTTTTTTTAGGCAGGACTAAAGAACCGGCAGCTAGACATGGTGGATTTCTTCCTGAAGAGTAAGGAGAACATTCTCTGCCCACCCACGAGCTACAGTCTGCCTGAGCACTCACCCACCGCTACACAGATACAGCTGAAAAGTAAGACTTTTGTGGTCTTTTGTAAATTCAAAAATGTACTTTTTCTGTGCATAAAATGAAGCTAATTTTTTTTTTAACTTACACCGGTGAGTCTCTCCAAATGCTAGCTTATGTTTACGAGCTTCTACAGAATCCAGACTGCAGTTCAGCACTTTTGTATTTGAAGCTTAAAAGTCACCGATTACCCACATTATAAACCGTTGTAATTTCTTATGCTTCCAAATGCAGCATGTGTGGTAATTATTTGTTGAAATAGCTGTGAGATTCGGACGAACGTGTTCTCACAATTAACCTTCCTGTATTTCTCAGTCTCAGAATTTCATAACAGTTTATATTTAGATGAATAGCCTTCTAAATAATGTAGACTGAGTAATTCCTAATGTTCATTTTATCATGTTTAAAATGTAAAAGTATCGGTGTACAAAATATATATGTGCATGGTGTACAAAATAATATCTTACTCCAATTAGCTCCGATGCGCTGCCCAGGTCTATTTTTTTAGCTGCCCAGAAAATTACTAGGTTAAAATGTTGTAGCTAATATATGTAATGTGATAACACAGAACAAGCTAATTAATTGCATCAATACATATTATGCATAATTCATTCATTCACTGATCTTCATTAACCACTTTATCCTGGTCGGGGTCCTGGATATGGATTCTAAACCTTTTTTGAACAGAGAAATGATTTCTGACAGCCTAAATACATACTACTGAGTGTGAGTAATGAACAGCTTTAATTGGAATGAGCAATGGTAATTTCTCACATGATTAAGCATACAAACCTAATCATAATATATTACAGATTATTTGATTAGACGGGCTGCACATTGAGGTAGAGGGAGGAGGAGTTGTTTGTTAAATGATGGAGGAATGAAGAAAGCTGTGTACTCTGATGACTGACTGTGTGTAGACGTAGACTGTGTACTGAAGTGATGCATTCTGACATTGAGCTAGATTCATTTTGTCTGTGTGCGCTTGTGCAGTAGACTTCATATTAAACCATAATGAACTTTCCGTTACTTTCACCCTATTTGTTGTGACCCAGATGAGGACAGGTTCCCTTCTGAGTCTGGTTCCTCTCAAGGTTTCTTCCTCATATCATCTTAGGGAGTTTTTCCTCGCCACCGTCACCACCGTCTTGCTCAATAGGGATAAATTCACACACTTAAAATCTATATCCCGTGTTTATATGTTTCTCTAAAGCTGCTTTGAGACAATGTCCATTGTAAAAAAAAAAAAAAAAAAAAAAAGCGCTATACAAATTGAATTGAATTGAGCTAGATTATCTTTGTGTGTGCTTGTGCAGTATACTTATTTATTTATTTTTTTCCTTTTTGCTTTTTTTTGCTCTTTTGTGTTTAGGATGTCCGTGTAAATATATTTTTTCCTTACTTCATGTAATGTTTATTTGATTCTTTGTCACCTTGCCTAAACATATATTACAAAAAAAGTGAAAACCTGGATGGATGGATGGATGGGTGGGTGGATGGGTAGGTGGGTGGGTGGGTGGATGGGTGGGTGAGTGGGTGGATGGGTGGGTGGATGGATGGGTGGGTGAGTGGATGGATGGGTGGGTGAGTGGATGGATGGATGGGTGGGTGGGTGGATGGATGGGTAGGTGGGGATGGATGGGTGGATGGGTGGGTGAGTGGGTGGATGGGTGGGTGGATGGATGGATGGGTGGGTGGATGGATGGATGGATGGATGGATGACGCGTCACAATTGAGGAACTCCGGTTTCATTCTGCCTTTAATTATTCATCTTAAATGAAGTGATACAGAAGTTTTCATTATTTAACTCTGGAGTAGTGTATTGTATAATTGTATTTGGTATGTAACTCAGTTGTAGGTTGACATGCTAAGCTGTAACCAGTTGCTTGAGTCTGTACATTTTTGTTTTATTTGTGTGCGTAATAGATGTTCAGGATGTATGTCCAGCATTGGATCTGCTTCAGTCTGCTATCAGAGACACAAACATCGAGGCTCAGAGTCGGCAGTTCTGCGAACAGCTGCTCAGCATGACACTAAACTTCCTCAATACACAAATCAGAGTCATCCTAACCAGCTGCCCAGGTAACATACACGTGCAGTTTTTAAGACTTCTATGTAGTGGTGTTACTGACTTCAAAGTATTCTCAATATGTTTGATTTGTAAAAGACAGAATATGTAATATGCTGAAATGTAATAAAGATGCAAAAAACATAAAATGTCATGTCTAGTGATATTTTTTTGTACAAGTTCTTCATTCTGCTGTTGCAGAGCTGGATGCTAACTTGCATGAGTGTGTGAAGATTTTGAATGGATATATCTCTGAACTGCGCACCTATTTGAGGAGGTACCCATGGCTGGAAGGGGGTGAGAGTCAGACTCCTGCCTCACACGCTGCCTCTGATACCACCATTGAGAATGAGTGGGAAACATGCTCCATTGAGGTATGGGCCTCTATAGGTAAAACATATATATTGCCATGAATGTAGTAGTCACAAGTATTTCATAAGTTGCTGTGATTTTATATTATAGTCATAAGCATGTTTCCCATCTCTATGCTGGTTCTAATTCTGGATTATTAGACGATTACGAATTTAGAATTTATTTACTGGATTATAAGGCGGGGTCTATTTCTGTACTTGACCAATACATAAGGCACACCGTGTTATAAGGTGCATGCTTTGGATTTTGGATTGGTTGGATTCGGTGATGATATCTCAGCTGTGTTGTGTTTGGTTTGATTATGTTGGGTATTTAAACCCCTCGGGGCTAAGAGCACATTGTGCGTTATTGTTCTTTGTTTGAAGGTCTGTCTGCGGAATGCCTGTTGAATGCCTGTTTGTTTGAAGCCAGTATGGGTAGCCTTAGCCGGGGATGCTAAGCGGTGCGTGTTTGTTTGTTTTGTTCTTAAATTAAGACGGTTCTCCTGCACTTACTTATTGCCTCCAACTTCGTAACAACGGTCTACAAAAAAAAAGATAACGGAAGCAAAACACGTTGTTTTGCAGCATAACGGTAGTATACCTACCGGAGGCGTGGCGGAGGTAAGCGTACGTACTGTACGTATTACGTAATGTTCTCTGATTGGTTTATCGCTACCAGCGTACGTAGTGTACATATTACCTCCGTGTCAGCGGGAAATGGTCCGACAGTCAATCAAGCAGCGCGTTCACCAAAGTCGCACATTTTTTACAGATTTTGGAACTCAGTCCACACATAAGGTGCACCAGATTATTAGGCGCACGGCAGATTTTTGAGAAAATTTAAGGCTTTTAGGTGCGCCTTATAGTGCGGAAAATACGGTAATTATAAATCAATATTTCTGATTTATTGGACAATTTAGAACAGAAGGTTTATTAACAAATGTGTTCCGCCTGAGACTTATTACATTTAAATCACCATATAAACCACCTCAGATTTCCCATACATATAGTTAATAATAATATGATTTACATTTAGACAATCTATATGCAATTTTCATTCAAATGGATGAAAATCCTAGTACAGTGGTACCTCGACCTACGAGATTAATTCGTTCCATAACCTAGCTCGTTCGTCGATCATCTCGTAAGTCGATCGAATTATTCCCATTTAAAATAAAGGAAAAAAATTTAATTGGTTCCAACCCTTTAAAATTCCCCCAAAACACTG
>JAFFST010042142.1:21655-32725 GCA_022414735.1 Noturus placidus | reverse complement strand
GCACCCACCAATGGTAGCAGAGCTGCGATGCAAGGTGCTAACTTGCCATCGGGGGCAACTTAGGGTTCAGTGTCATGCCCAAGGACACCCTACGATTGCATATAATACGATTACATATCTACTGTAAATTCAAAATCTTCAATCTTCGAAATTTTCCCATCTCGTAGCTCGAACCTCAGCTCGTTGTTCGAGCAGAAATTTGCCCCGTGTTCCATCTCGTAGGTCGAAAATCTCGTAGATGGAGCTGCTCGTAGGTCGAGGTACCACTGTACTAGTTTGAAAAGTCCAACAGAAAGAAGAAGAAGAAGAAGAAACAAAACGATATGCTTCTAGCACAATCTGCTTTGAACACCAGTTAAATTGTAATTAATAAATATCTGGTTTGGTGTTTCAGAAATACAGTTACATTTATATACCGCTTTTCTAGACACTCACAGCACTTTACATGGTAATGGGAGGGGTCTTCTCAACCATCACTTGACGTAGCACTCACCTGGATGATGCAACTGCAGCCATAGTTTGGAGCCATTAGTGGAGAGGAGAGAGTGATGTAGCTAATTCAGAGATAGGGATTATTCAGAACCCATGATGGATAAGGGCCAGTGTCAATTTCACCATGACACTGGGGTTATACTCCTACTCTTTTTTTAATAGGTGTCCTGGAATGTTAAATGGCCACAGAGAGTAAGAACCTCGGATTAACGTCTCATCTGAAAGTCGGTGCTGTATTTTACAGTATAGTGTCCCCATCACTATACTGGGGCATTTGGCCCCACACAGACCACAGGTTGAGCGCCCCCTGCTGGCCTCACTAATACATTACCACTTCCAGCAGCAAACTTAGTTTTCCCCAGGAGGTGTCCCATCAAGGTACTGGCCAGGCTCAACTCTGCTTAGCGAAACCAGGTGAGAACTGAAGGGAGATATGGCTCTGGCGAGAAATAATTGTACATGTGCCTCTTTGTGTGTGTTTTGTTTGTGTGCATATTTTAGGAGGTTGTCCAACATGCAGTTTTAAACAGAGAGCTCCCGCGTGCACAGGCTTATCTCCGCAGGCATAACTGTCCAGAGCAGAAGCTGGAGGAACTGAAGAAAACAGGCCTGAGACTGGCCTTCACTTGTCTCACACACCGAGACCTGCAGCAGGCCACAACACTGCTCACTAATATGGTATACCTGTTCATGCACCATGACATATACACACTCTGGCAGACAGCTTCAAAATACTTTTTGAAGTTTGTGTACACATGTTTCACTTCTTGTTGTCTGTGTGTCTCCTACTTCCTTTCTGTCTTTTCCCCGTCACTCTTTTTCAGGGATTTAATGTGAAAGAGCAGCTCCACAGTATCTGTGTTTACACGGCTGATCGAGACCTCAGGGCTTTTATGGTGAGTAAGAATGTCTTCAAATAATGACACAGACTCCAAACCAAAGCTTCCAAATTTCATTTTAAAAGAAAAAATTCCATAAGTTGATAACAGTGCAGTCAAATCGAGGTCGCGGTTATAATTATGGGATGTAAATGACCTGTCTGTTAACTGTTTACAATTGTAGCTCAGTTTGGAGTTTGAAATGATTTAAGCACTTTTGCTGATTGCTTTTTTTTTTCTTTTTTTTTTTTTTGCTAATTAAACAGGTAGAGGAGTTGAAAAGACTTAATCATCTCTCTACTGACGACTTGAAAAAAGTGGAGTTCATTCAACAGATTGAAAATTTGTGCTCCAGACCAGCAACAAGATGTTCAAAGACTTTTGACAAGAAAAGGCAAGTCAATTCATTTCAATATGCCTTAGGGGTTATAAATAAATGACACTATGATGTGAGTCATTTCAATGATTACTGTCCCAACCTATTAGCTATAACCTGTACATATTAAATCATACTATTACACAAATAAGAGAAGTATGTAAGTATGAAATGAAGAATGTAAATCTGAAACCACAGATTGTTTTTTTTTTTTTTTTTTGGTAAAATAATTTAAATCAGGCATGTAAGCCAGCTTTATTTGTATAGCACATCTTCTATATTAAGTGCGTATGTAAAATCATAAATTAAGCAAGAAATTTAAGTGATGAAAAGCAGATAAAGAGAGATAATTATCGTATGTTAAAAAGAAAATTAGAAACTATTAAGAAAATTTATCATTTGTCAGGTAATATCTGTGAGTATATTTGCATTTTGTGTATATGTAGCTGAGATGGCTTTCTAATAATTAATTTTTTTAATTTATCAATTTGTATAGCGCTTTTTACAATGGTACATTCTCTCAAAGCAGCTTTACAGAAATATCATTTTACATTTTTTTTTTTTACATTTACAAGCGACTTACTAATGAGATCACATTCACACACCAATAGTAGCAGAGCTGCCAGCTTGGCATTGGGGGCAACTTAGGGTTCAGTGTCTTGCCCAAGGACACTTCGGCATGGGATCACCCGGGCCGGGATTCGAACCACCAACCCTACGATTAGTGGATTAGTGGACAACCCGCTCTACCGACTGAGCCACAGCCGCCCTAATATTTCTCTGGTATGTAGTATTAGAGCTAGATATTTAACCTGTTCTCGTGGTACACTGCCGTTTCATTCCACCAGCAGAATGGAAATCAACTTATCCGACATTTTCAATCAGTGTAAACAGATGAATGCAGGTCTGTTATAAGATTAGTTAGGTGTCTGTGTTTAGCTGGGAGATGAGAAAGGTGAGGGGCGTGATCCCCCTCAAATATGGGTGTGATATGGGTGTGATAATCAGGTGTCCACAAACGTTTGGCCATATATTGTAGTATGAACGGACATACACATGTCCATAATCATGAACGAATCATGGGTCAGCTGTGGCTCAGTCGGTAGAGCAGGTAGTCCACTAATCCACTAATCGTAGGGTTGGTGGTTTCGAATCCCGGCCCGGGTGATCCCATGCCGAAGTGTCCTTGGGCAAGACACTGAACCCTAAGTTGCCCCCGATGGCAAGCTAGCACCTTGCATGCAGCTCTGCTACCATTGGTGTGTGAGTGTGCACTCATTTGTAAGTCGCTTTGGATAAAAGCGTCTGCTAAATGTATGTAAATGTAAAAATAATTCACAACATTCCACAATAACATTGGTATAGAGATAAAAATGGACAGCACGGCTAAAGCTTTTTTTGACAGTAAGAAACCGTGTATATAACTGCCACAATAAAATTCTAACATTTAAATATAGTAGGCTAGGTAAAAATAAATTCTAAAAAATTCTTTTGAAAAACAAACAAATTCACTGCCGAACATGGGCACCCTCAAAACAGGCAGAAATTCCCATTTTTGGCCTTTGGTAATAAATAAATAAAGAGTTAAACTGGTACATGTTTAACACGAACAGAATAGTTCTCAAATTGTTTTTTTTTTTTTGGTAACAATTTGAAACCTGCCTACAGTTTCAATATCTCAGTGATCATTTCTGGTCCATTCAGTTTGTTATGAAAATAAACGAGAGCACTGTATATAACTTGTGGGTGTTGCATCTCCTGTGTATAGGGTTCTTCAAAAAAGCCAGTCGGAAGCTGAGAGCAGAAACCTGCTACAGGAGATCTTGCATGACCCTGTGTCTTGCTCTATCCAGTCTCTGGTCGGCTCAGTGCGTCTGGACTGGGTCAGGTACTGGGACAATGATGCACAGAAATCTGTGTTGCTTTCCCGACTCCCAAACCACTGTGAGTGCATAAATTTACGTTACCCTCTGATAATTTATTACATTATTTAAGCAGCAGCGACAGAGCTTTTAGGAGAGAATGCATTATCTACTTAGGAACTAAATCACAAAAATTCCATTCTGTTGCAAGTTCAATTTGCACAGTGACCTTGTTTGTTTTGTGGAACCAGGGCCCATGTGTAAATCCATTATAAAAGCTGTTTTGTTGTTTTATTGCTTTAATGCTTCTGCCGGCATGTTTTAGTGTTGGGCTCACATGATCCAGCTGTGCTGTGGTCCTACCTCACCTCCCTACATGACCAGGACAGAGTTACTGCATGGCTGACGCACACAGCAACACAAGACAGCGAGGACACCGCTGCCTCCAAGTGGCCTGCGCTCACTGCTGCTGTTGTGGATGGAAACACCTACTGTAGTGATTATATGAAAGACCAAATTCTGGACATGCTTGCCAGGTTAGAATAATTAGCTAAACTGTAAGAGTTACCTAAAAGTTCAAGTCAAATTTCCTGTAAGATTTGTGTAGCTTTTTCTTTTTCTTTTTGTGTAAAATAAGTTTTGAAAAGTGTCCCTTTTCCACCCAGAAACACTTTAATTACATTTATATTGATATATGTATGATACGCTTATGGTTAAACACTTGCAATGTTGTTTAATAGGAGAAAACATTTTAATAACCTCTAAAGATCATAACAGCCAGGTTTTAATGTTTGCTGCGAAAAACATAAAAAGCAAGATCATCTTTTCTCACTCACTATTTTTTTAGCAACGTTCCGTTAAGGAGAAATCTAACATGGAAGTAGTGAGAATAGAAGTTCCACGATGCTATACGACGCAGTTGCGATTTTAGTTCGCAGTCTATGAGATGAATAGCCACACCTGATTTGTTTTACCAGTGTACAGAGAAGAAGGTGAGTAGGCCAGGTTGTTTAAAGCAGTGGTTTTCAAAGTGGGGGCCGCCAGGGGGCGCCAGGGGTGCCTCAACAACTTGGTGTGAAAAATAAATTCTCACTCTCAACCACAGACACACACAATCAATTCCTAATGTAAATGTGTAAGATGTAATTATTAATAAAAAAGGAGGATGTATTCAGAAGTCTTTATTTTTAATGTGTTTTAAAGACATCTTGAAGAAGGGGGGCCTCGGTCAAATGTTAATGCCATTTGGAAAGCCTTGCCCTAGAAAAGTTTGGGAACCACTGTTTGCATGTTCTCCTTGTGTGTCGGGGGTTTCCTCTGGGTACTCCGGTTTCCTCCACCAGTCCAAAGACATGCATGGTAGGCTGATTGGCGTGTCTAAAGTGTCCGTAGTGTATGAATGTGAGTGTGTATGTGATTGTGCCCTGTGATGGACTGGCACCCTGTCCAGGGTGTACCCCGCCTTGTGCCCGATGCTCCCTGGGATAGACTCCAGGTTCCCCCGTGACCCTGAAAAGGAGTAAGCGGTTGAAGATGGATGGATGGTTTGAAGGACTAAAGAACTGCTGCATCATTTTCTTTAAGTAGAGATGAAGTTCCACAGGTAGTTGAGCAGCATTGTGGGTGACACAGGAAACTGTTAGAAATATTGTAAATGGATCAATTTATTGATTAAAAAAAGAACCAAAAATGTCACCTCGGCACCCAAAAAAGTCAACAGAATTTCATCATAAAATACATTTTTTACACATTTGAAGTCACATATTAATTGTAATTATTCACATGCAAATCATTTAGGCTGGATTTTTCATTAACGTTTTTTTTTTTTTTTTGTGAAGTCTGCTGGCAAATTTATATCCTGCTGAATTAGAAGAAAACAAAGCTATTTGTTGTTTTTGTGCTCCACAGACAAGAAGTGTTTGTGCAGTCCGAGATGTCTGACTTTGAGCAGCTGCTGTGGAGGTTAGGTCAGGCCAGAGGTGTTCTGCATGACATCAATGGCCCTCCTGTCCCACAATTCCATGCTTCCAAAGGACAGGATTTCCACACATGCTTTATTCAGCATTGTCTTGAGAACAACCTACATTACCTGCTCTATACCTACCTGCAGAATTACAGGTAAGTTAGTAACCTGTAGTTGGGCCAGTATATTCAGAAATCATAGATTTACCTGGAGTAAGATCGTCACATCAAAAACCTCACTGAGTAACTGTGTACAAACTTTGTTTACCTGACAGAAGCGTAAGTGTATGTATACTCGGCAAAAAAAGAAACGTCCCTTTTTCAGGAGACCGTATTGTAAAGATAATTTTGTAAAATCCAGATAAGCTTTACAGATCTTTATTGGAAAGGGTTTAAATGATGTTTTTCATACTTGTTCAGTGAACCATAAACAATTCTTGCACATGTACCTGTGGAACAGACCTTAAGACACTAACAGTTTACAGGCAATAGGCAATTAAGGTCACAGTTACAATAAGTAAGGACCCTAAAGAGACCTTTCTACTGACTCTGAAAAACACCAGAAGAAAGATGTCTAGTGTTCCTGCTCACCTGCGTGAACATACTATAGTCCTGCTGCAGGGAGGCATGAGGACTGCAGATGTGTCCAGAGCAATAAACTGCAATGTTTGTAATGTAAGACGCCTAAGACAGTGCTACAGGGAGACAGGAAGGACAGTTCATCGTCCTTGCAGTGGAAAATTACATGTAACCGCGTGTGTCCCCCCAGACGTGATGGAGAACTTACGAACTTGCCTTGATGGAAGCGTGGAGTAACATCTCACAGCAAGAACTGACACATCCGGTGCAGTCCATGAGGAGGAGATGCACTGTAGACTGTTACCTTAAATATTGCCCCCCCCCCCCCCCCCCCGTTCAGGGGCTCATTATTCCATTTTTATTCGTCATATGTCTGTTTAACTTGTTCAGTTTTTGTCTCAGTTGTTGAATCTTTTTATGTTAATAAATATTTACACGTTAAGAAATTTGCTGGAAATAAAAGCAGTCGATTGTGAGAAGACGTTTCTTTTTTTGCCAAATTTATGTGCACATGTATGTAAGTGCAGATAGCCAGTAAGATAGCAGCATAAAACGTTCTAAGTGTACAAAAGACACCAGTCCAATTGGTGTTCATTTTATTCTACATGTGAAAGGCTGATGTAGTATTACTCTAAACTTTTTTCTGATTTCTCTCTCTCTCTCTCTCTCTCTCTATTTATCTGTCTATAAATCAGATTGACTCCCAGTAACTGCCCTGCAGTTGGAGACAGAGATTTATATGAGAGTCACCCCTGGTTTGAGATGATGGTCAAAATGCAGAGCATTACAAGAGATCTCAAAAGTAAGTCTTAAGGTTCTAGAATAGCTAATGTATTGTGTTCAGTTTACAAGCTTATTAAAGTTAAAAATAAATAAATAAACTCGCATAGTGAGACTTTGTAATACTATTTATTGCAACATTGGGGCAACTTCCTTATTATGACCATGCAAAAGAAAAATAATAATAATAAATAAATAAAAATTAACAATCACACCCAGATTTATTTTCAAGATGCAAGGTGATAAAACAATACAGATTAATATTAGGTAAACAGTAAGAAAATAGGTTACAAAGCCCTAATAATTTGAGGCATTTGCTACATTGCAATACACCTACTTATACTTTGCACTTAAATAATGTACTCTTTTTGTGGAGAAAAAGTACATACGTTTGAGTATGCAAGTACTTGGACATTCTAACACGTCGTGTAACAAAAGAGGATATTGTTACCCGGAAGAGAACACTCCTCGTTGCACTTCATCCCTTATATAATTTAGAAGGATATAATTATATACTATCTCATTTAATTTACCGTTCCCTTGATTTATTTTTCCACGTTTCATTTACACCTCTCTAAAATACACCAGCATTACTCGCATCAGCCGTGTTTGCAGGTTGAATTCGGCTAAGTAAACCGTCACAAAACTCCTCCGCCTCACTCACGCAAGGAGATGTGGTCAATATTTATTAGCTGAAAAAGTGTCCCCTGGATCCACACTACAAAAATATACCGGAAATCCATCGAGGTACCTTTGAGATACTCATTTCAACGCACTACGATTTGGGACACAGTAATTCTAATCTCGGATTCTGTTTAGGACGGAAAGTAGACGAATTGGGACGCAGCAATTGTGTGCATCTGTTATTGATTTGTGGATTTTATATCAGCAAAACAGTTTGTTGTTGTTGTTGTTGTTTAGATCCAGAGCGAGTGTTTCAGGCGAGTCTGACAAGTGCGCAGGTGCTGTTACCAGGCAGTCAGGCTAGTGTTAGCAGCATGCTGCTGGAGGGGCACAGCCTTCTTGCTCTCTCCACTATAATGTTTGCACCTGGGGGCATTGATCAGGTAGGGGCACTTTAATATTTTCCAGCCCTGACCATTTAACACACAAGTAATTGGAAATTGGAATTGGATTAACCGTTAATTCTTCACACTGTCACATAGGACTTTTGCTAATTATGTTTCTCCTCCTCCCTACTGTTAATCTGTCTTATAATTTTTTAAGAAACCATCAGCCTAAGGAAGGAACTTTTAGGAAACATTCAGAAATTCTGGACGAATGGTATTTTTCTTAACTTTATTATATGTCTGTATGCAGGTGGTGATAGAAGGCGATAAAGGACAGAATGTCCTGTCCAGAGTGGACCCACAGCTCCTGAGGATGGCACTGAGTGCTCACCCCAAGCTCAAAGCTGCTCTTTTTACCCAGACTGCCCCAAGAGTCACTTCAGTTTGTGATGTATCAATATACCACCTCATGCAGGTACATACAGCATATATTATTATGCCTGGCCCATTTATTAATACTTTATTTCAGACAAGTTATGCTCAACAGTGTTAATAAACAACCCTAGCACAGAGCAACATGCCACAGATGAGTTTAACCTCAAATGACCCAACACAAAGTTTTTTTTTTTTATTTAAAGGGTTTTTTTTTTCCATTTAATTAGCAAAAAAATCCCTCATCCTGGGAGTTCTAAATGAATGGCTGTTGTCAATTAGTGTTTTGTGTGGGAAAAGGTCTACTGATCGCCTCGTCAGTGATCATGACGCACTTGGACAAAACTGAACCGTCTGTTCACTGAGGTTCTTCAAACATCTCACAGGGTCGTACATGTTTCAGAGTCATTAAAACAGTCTCATGTTGGAGATAATTAGCATTCATTCTTCAATACTGCCTTTCATTAGGTGTCTGTGTCATTAGCTGTCCTCAAACACATCACACTCTATTATAATTAGCAGTTCTACGCTTCTACGTTTGTAGGACTTGGAGACTTCTTGCATTTTTGGCAGCTCAAACGCTCAGGCTAGTGATGGAGGCTAACGAACCGAACAGCCTCTCCAGATAATGAACACTATTAACTTGTAGCAGGTTAAGTTAGGACTCCACTTTTTGCTGCCATGAAAGAAAGAAAAACTGTATTAAGATAAAGCGGACTTCCTGAAGCACTGCTGTCTGATTTCTCATTAAGATTGTCTTGTCATTTTCAGTTTGAATTGTGACTGTGTGTTCAGATAATAAGCTAGAGACAATAAGATGCTGCTCAGGTTGATCTTCATGTCTTTTGCTCGTGGGAAAATGATCTTGACAAGCCATTTAAGGGCGACTGTGGCTCAGTCGGTAGAGCGGGTTGTCCACTAATCCACTAACCGTGGGGTTGGCGGTTCGAATCCCGGCCCGGGTGATCCCATGCCGAAGTGACCTTGGGCAAGACACTGAACCCTAAGTTGCCCAACGTTTCATACACCATATACGAATAAAAGGAACAATAAATATTTCAATTTTATTGTAAAATGGGGAAACTGTAAACTCTCAGTTAACACTAAGAGAAAGCAACCAAAAAATAGGACTATATGCTTGAACAGTAAGTGTGAATATAAGAGAAGTTATAAAGATTCCTTTTGTATTGGCTTTTATATATTTTCATTTTTGTAGAGTGCTTTTATTCTGGCTATATGGTATAAATGACCGCTTGTTTTCCCCAGCATTGCCCACTAGGAATTATTATTCATAAAACAGATCTCCAGCGTTTATTAATATTTATTAGCTAGCTAATAATAGTGTTCTCAGTGAAGAGAGAGGTGTTTTAATATATTTATATAACAAACCAATCTGCCATAACATTAAAACCACATGCCTAATATTGTCATGAAGGGGTGTACTTGGTCTGGAACAATGCTTAGGTAGGAGGTACATGTCAAAGTAACATCTACATGAATGACAGGTCTGAAGGTTTCCCAGTAGAAACAATGTAAAGGATTTAAAGGATCTGCTGCTAAAGTTTGTTGCCTGATACCTCATGTCTTGTAGAGTTCATGCCTCAACAGGTCAGAGCTGTTTTGATGGTAAAAGGAGGACCTACACAATATTAGGCAGGTGGTTTTAATGTTATGGCTGATCTCTCTCTCTCTCTCTCTCCCTCCCTCACACACACACACACACACACAAGCACATTATTTAATGTAGTGAAACCTAGAAATCAATCAAATGTTGCAATCACTGTGACCTGTGTATGTATAAAAAGTCAGGAGACCACTTCAAGGATCGCTAACAGCAAATCATTTTTGATGGACCAATCATAAGACAGCAGAGTTTTTCCTGAGTGTTTCATGAGCATTTTTTTCCCCCGTGCAGTCATTGCATCCACTGGATCCCTCCAGACTGTTTGGGTGGCAGTCTGCTAACACACTAGGCACTGCAGGTGAGAATTTCAGCATTTCAGACACCGCTTAAGAAATCCGTTATTACAAAGTTTCAAAGTCACTATTTGGCCACTTTGGAATGTTTTGTTAAAATTTTTTTTTAAAAAGATCAAGTTTTAAACTCTGACGCTCAATCTTTCTATAGAAACATCAGCAGATCTTCCTCATTTCTCCAGTCCCCACCTGGTTAATAATTATGCACTCATTGAGAACCTGGACTTTTTATACTACCTCCACCATGGCAGACCTTCCTTTGCATATGGGATTTTCATTATTCAGCATCTGGCCGATTCCAGCAGTGCCAAGCTACAGTGAGCGTTCTTTATGATCTGTGAACATGCTTGTTTGTTTTCTACACATTTATATTTATTATTTACAAGCTAATTAATCATACAATTATCTTGTATCCCCAATGTCATTTGCCCATTCAATTTTATATATATATATATACAGTGGTCTGCAAAAGTTTGGGCAACCTTGTTTATTTCAATGATTTTCCTTCATAAATCGTTGGTTCTTAGGATTAAAAAAAATCAGTTAAATATATCATATAGGAGACAAACACAGTGATATTTGAGAAGTGAAACGAACTTTATACCATTTACAGGAAGTGTGCAATAATTCTTTAAACAAAATTAGGCATGTGCATAAATTTGGGCACCACAATCAAAAAAAATAACTCAATATTTAGTAGATCCCCCTTTTGCAGAAATAAC
>JAFFST010042141.1:7500-14063 GCA_022414735.1 Noturus placidus | reverse complement strand
AGAGTAAAGTTCAGGGAGCAAAAAATGGTATCACCTGTCCCTGTAGTCACTGTAGATACTTACACACACACACACACACACACACACACACACACACACACACACACACACACGTTCTTATTCTCAGAGGTCAGAGATCATACTGACACTAATGGAAAACAAATGGAAAACTCCAGGGAGGAACTCTTTAACAACAAAAAAAAAAAAAGAAAAAAAATTATTGTTCACATCTCATGTATTTCATTCGACAAGGTGTGCTGTGAGGTGACAAGAAGAAAGACACGTGCTTACCGTTTAGAGAACATCTCTGAGGAAGGAACCTCAGACGGAGGGAACATCTCACAGGTCCAGCTGGCACTAGCAGGTTTATTATTGTACATGATGACGGGGGGCGGGGGGGGGGGGGGGGGGGGGGTTGGGGTTGGATGGCCCGGGATTGGGTAAATGTTAACATTTTGTAGAGATGTTTCCGAATACATTGTTCTTGTGCACAGAGATGTTCCTGAAGATGCTGAGATTCCTCAGGCAGCGCGTGTTGAGTTCGTCCTGTAATTATTTCCTGCAAAAATGGAAGAAAAAAACCCTTACAACTGCGATTTGATTATTTTATATCCTGTCGTGTCACGTGCACAGAGATGTTCAGAACAAAAATAAAGCTTGGAAGGCAGTAGCAGAAATTGTCGGTGTCTCTGGTAAGAACATGTAGCTAGTACAGTTAGCTCACGCTGCTAATCTGATCCGAGATCGAAGCGAGAACGACGCTGAGCACACAACTGATGTTCACACTCTGATTTCTGCGTTATTTCATTACTTCTTTAATTGGATTTGAATTACTTAGCTTAAGAAGATACTTAAGACAGGCCACGCCCACAATCAACAACATTAGCAGTCGCTACACAGAATCAAGAGGCTTGTCACCTGCTAGCATGAACGTAGGGTGACTTCAGACATGTCCTGGTCTGTTGTCTACACTTAAAGTATTCTGTGTGTACGTGACGTGGATGATCACGATATCCTCACTTCAGCATCTGAACTGCAGTGTCTAATTAAAACAATATAAAACATCGGACCGGCGGTGACCTTTGAGGTGCAGTGATTGACGCAGACAGACAGTTACACTCTCTAACCTTCACAAATGCCAGTGTTTTCCTGAAACCACAGAGACGCACAACATCCGCGGCCTCGCCGCTCTGTTTACCGTATTGATCTGTTTGTGAGGAGAGACAGGAGTCAGATCATAAACTATTAACCACGTTGTTGTTGTTGTTGTTTTTTTATCTTAAAATGTAATCTGAGCACTTTATATATGCTATAAGTCATGCTTGTTCTGCATCGTGTCTCATTTTCTTAACACAGAATTACTTTCCACTCAGTTTCACTCCTTTGTTGTGTGAAATGAACATTTAAGTAGGAAATAAAGATTGAAATTTATATATAAACGGGCGCACGGTGGATTAGTGGTCAGCACGTCCGCCTCACACCTCCAGGGTCCGGGGTTAGACTGATTGGCGTGTCTAAAGTGTCCGTAGTGTATGAATGTGTGTGTGTGTGTGTGTGTGTGTGTGATTGTACCCTGTGATGGACTGGCACTCTGTCCAGGGTGTAACCCCGCCTTGTGCCCGATGCCTCCTGGGATAGACTCCAGGTTCCCCGTGACCCTGATAAAGGAGTAAGCGGTAGAAGATGGATGGATGGATGGATATAAACGTGTGTGTGTGTGTGTGTTTTATGTTTTTAGCCAGCTATCTAGGATTTATGACAGGAATTTTTGGTTCATAATCTTTACTTTAATGCTAGCTAGCTAACATGAGCTAACATGCGCTAACCTAAGATCCAGCATTTTGTGTTTTAGGACGTTTTAGATGACTTTATTATATTATATTCATAATCATACTTGCTATTGATAGTTAGCTGATTAGCGCTAACCTGGATGGATTTCTGAGAGGAAGTTTCTAAATGATTTTAAATAAATGTTTACAGGATACACTAGCTAGCATAGCACAGGAGTTCAATTGATAAGATTTCTCAGAGGAAGTTTTAAGAATATGTTTATAATCTCACTTGATAATGCTAGCTAGCTAATAAGTGCTGATCGTACAGGAGTTCTGGGTAGTGTCCGATGCTAAGTACGATTACAGTACCGGTTCAGTCGTAGAACCTTTTATAAGGAATTTACAGGAACATTTGAGGTCGATTTTGTGGTTGTTGGCAACTTGGCAATTTTCTCTACTCACTAGCTAGCGTAAGTGAGCTAACCTTAAAAAGACAATAAATGTTTATAATATCACTTAGTCATGCTAGCTAGCTAATAAGCGCTAACCTGACAGGATTTCTCAGAGGAAGTTTTACATTTTGTAAATAAATAGTAAACATATGTGATCTTTGGGATAAACCATGAAACCAAAATTCATGCATGACACGCCATGGTGTGTGTGTGTGTGTCTGTGTGTGTGTGTGTGTGTGTATTTTCTGAAGACACAGTGTACTTTGTAATTGATTCTGGAAATCAGGCCTCCCTGTCTGACAGAGACGGATATGAGGCAAAACTTTTTTTTTTTCACGCATCGATATAAAATACAGCGTTTGTGTGTGTGTGTGTGTGTGTGTGTGTGTGTGTGTGTTTTGCGCTGTTGTTGTTTTGTGTCTTGAGAGATGACAGAAGGAGTTTAAGGAGTTTAGGCAGATTAAAGCCTTCCTTGTTTTTTGATTTCTCTCCCCGGCGGAGCGCGGTGCGCGATGCGAGTCCTTCTCCGAGATCCGTGTGATTGAGAGTGGCTGCGCTTTTCTCTCGTTTTTCATCGGGTGTTAATTTCATCTGAGAAGATTCGCGTTATTTGTGTTTTTATGTCGAAAAACTTCAAAGGCCCAGAGCGTTCCTCGCCGATCGGCGGTGGCAGTTACTGCACCTTGGGAGGCTCCAGGAAATATTTCTATATTTATTTATTTATTTATTTGCTCTCAAGATAAGCATAAATTCTCTCATCTCTCTCTCTCTCACACACACACACACACACACACACACACACACACACAGTTGATATAGCTCATGAGGAGAGTTAATTTATGAATCTAATCCTGTTCGCAGTCGTCTATTCCCTGTAGATCAGCAGTAATCTGTTGGCTCCCGTCAGCTGCCTTCGCTCTGATAATTACACGTGACACATGACAGAAGACACGCAGAGAGAGGAGGAGCTAGAACCCTTTTGTTCTGTTCAGGATCAGCGTGAGACGTGTTTGGGGATCAGTATTGTTTATATTGATCAGCGTCAGTGAGATGAAAAGGAGACACGTTGGGGTTTGTACAGTAAACGGTATAGGTGTGTACAGAACGGTGCCGAGTACACGCGCAAGGGTTCTACAGCTTTAAAGAACCCTTTAAGAACTACAATGATTTTGTTCTCAATGCCTAGAAAAGTTTGTATCACACACTCAGCTAACACACTTTTAGGAGGATTATTTAAGGGTTTGTCGGATAATTAATGGTGCAAGGGTTCCTAGACCAGCAAAATACTGACACTTCGGTGTAAATAGATCAGAATAAAGATCAGGCCGAATGAGTAAATGGATAAATAAAACGGGTGTGGAATCCCAAAAAGGAATGACTTTCTCGTCTATTGTTAATTAAAGTCTTGTGGTCCAAATGCTCATCGTTCTGTCTAATTCCATCGCTTTTTAAACATACACTGGATATTAATTACAACCTGAACTACGATAATACAAACGTATTTAACGTTTATTTTTCACCCTGAAACGAAAACAGTGTTAAATAATTAAAGTGTTTAATTCTCCAACATGGCGTCCGCTTTTTACAGAACATTCCAGACGTTCTGATTGAGTTAAACCACGCCTCCTGACTGTAGGGAAATAACAGGAGTGGTCTTTAATAGGTCACGTAATTGAGCCTCACAAATGCCTTCCATGATGGTTTTGACCTTTAGGTGCTACTCTTTTGTCCCTTCACCTTTGACCTTGTCATGTGATCTGACCTCAGCACAGGTTTCGCTTGTAGTATCGATTTTGCCGCGTTGTGTATGAAGTGAATCGGATCGAATCGACAGCTCGCGGTCAAGCTGTCGGCTTTCACACGAATACCCGAGTATAATATTACGTCAGAATTTATTACGCTTAAACACACGGTCACGGTCCAGCAACTGTTTCAGGAATACAACTGGTTTTAGTAACCTTTTAAGACGCGGCGGCCGTGTCACGACGTTCTGAGTTACAATCTCGTAGATAACGTAAAACATGTCAATCATAATAAATGCGTGTCAGAGTTACTGAGTTGATTATTTTCCTGTAATAGGACGTCCCCAAGATCCGTTTCTCACTTCCATCATAGCAGCTAGAACTATATTTCTTGATGCTCTCTCTTGTTAATGAATGAGATTAAATTCTCATTAATAATGCGGTTAATGAAGCGCATGTTAGTGAGAAAACCGTAATAAGTATACACGCCTCGCTGTTTATTCGTGGGGTAAAAATCACAGGTTTTTGAGAAACCACGGGGGGACTAGTTTGACGATCAAGCACTGTAACACCACGGTCAGTACTAGAAGTTTTGGCACTGTGGGCAGGTCCTGCTGGAAAAGGAAATCTCCGTAAAGCTCGTCAACAGATAGAAGCATGAAGCTCTCTAAAGTCTCCTGCTAGACGCTACATCGACTCTCGACTTGAGAAAACACACTGGACCAACACCAGGAGATGATCTGGCAACCCACATCATCACTGACTGTGGAAACATCACACTGGACTTCAAGCAGCTTGGATTCTGTTCCTCTCCACTCTTCCTCCAGACTCTGGAACCTCGATTTCCAAATGAAACCCAACATTGACTTCCATTTCTCCGTGATTGTGTTTCTACTGAACCAGCCCGAGAGATTCAAGCCTCAGGAAGCCTTTGAAGCTGTTTGGAGTTCCTTCACTGATTAGAGTCTTCTCAGGTCCACATTTCTGTATTCTAAATTCTTAATTCTAATATTTTGAGATGCTGCATTTTTGATTTCCGTTAAATTTTTTTGTTTTTATATTTCACCTTATGTGTAATGAATCTAGAATATATAAAAGCTCCACTTTTCAAATAAATTTATGGAAAAAAAAAAAAAATTATTTCCCACGATATTCAAATGTTTTGAAATGCGCCTGTATAAATATTTTCATTGCACTAGCCTGGGATGACAACATCAGAATTCCGCTGCTTCCAACACAATGACAGTAAAACCTCGAATCCTTGAAAGCGGGGTGTCTCAGTGGGTTGTCCACTAATCCACTAATCGTAGGGTTGGTGGTTGGAATCCCGGCCCGGGTGATCCCATGCCGAAGTGTCCTTGGGCAAGACACTGAACCCTAAGTTGCCCCCGATGGCAAGCTAGCACCTTGCATGCAGCTCTGCTACCATTGGTGTGTGAGTGTGTCTCATTTGTAAGTCGCTTGTAAATGTAAAAATGATATTTCTGTAAAGCTGCTTTGAGACAATGTACCATTGTAAAAAGCACTATACAAAATTAATTAATTAATTAATTAATTAATTAATTAATTAATTAAAGCTCTTTCACGACGTCTGCAGTTCTGAGCTATTTGTTATTTCATTTGGAAAATGTTGAATTTTGTAATGTTTATCATGTTTATCCTGCTTCTTTAGTTCTCTGGTCATTATGTTGAAAAAGTTTTGTATTAAACAAAAATATGAGCAGAAATGCAGCATGTAGAGTAAAACCAGTAGAAACCAGCACTCAGGTGTTCAATTCATTAACAACTTTCCTTTTGTCTTCTTCCTAAAACAATACATTTTTGTACAATGATTCGGACATTGTGCTCATTTGTGTTAGAAGTTGAAAGCTGACACTCGTCTCTTCACGCTGGACTGAAGGCTCTTCAGAGCTCTTTTCTAACACAGCATCAGTTCAGCATCACTGAACATCAGGTGTGTTAAAACGTCGAAATGTAAACAGTACGGGAATCCTCAGGGCTCGAGTCTGGGACTGAAAGTGGAACAATGCTCAGATGATCCTCATTGAGCATCACGGAGATGAGGAGAAGATACATGGCTGGATTATTGAAAGAAATGCGAGCAGGTGACAGCTTTTCTGGGCACAGTCACATCATGGGTTAGAGAGAATGCAAAACAGCAGCTCAGATGCACTGGTCCGGCTTGTCGTGTGTGTGTGTGTGTGTGTGTGTGTGTGTGTGTGTGTAGACAGCACTAAGCTGGAAAAGGTCACTGAGATGAGTTCAGGAATGACGGGAAATAATGAACCACCCCGAGCTCAGTAAATTAACCCGTGTCACGAGCTGCCCATTCCACCAGATCAATACTGAACACTTTGCTTTCGGAAAATGAGGGTCATCCTCTCAGGTGAAGCCTCTGGAGACACACACACACACACACACACACACACACACACACACAGGAGTGGCACCAGTGATAAAACAATCAACACAAAGAGCCCACACTGATGGCTGGTATGGATCGTGTGTGTGTGTGTGTGTGTGTGTGTGTGTGTGTGTATGTGTGTGTGTTTCTCTGCAACATGCAGCAGCCACTTGTTTTTCCTCAGACAGACGTT
>JAFFST010042138.1:15612-29944 GCA_022414735.1 Noturus placidus | reverse complement strand
GCCTCCCTCTCACACACGCCCCACACACACACACACACACACACACACACACACACACCACCCGCGACTCTCTCACACACACACACACACCACCCGCGACTCTCTCACACACACACACACACACACCACCCGCGACTCTCTCACACACACACACACACACACACACCCCCCGCGACTCTCTCACACACACACACACACACACCACCCGCGACTCTCTCACACACACACACACACACACACACACACCACCCGCGACTCTCTCACACACACACCACCCGCGACTCTCTCACACACACACACACACACCCCCCGCGACTCTCTCACACACACACACACACACACACCACCCGCGACTCTCTCACACACACACACACACACACACACACACACACACACCACCCGCGACTCTCTCACACACACACACACACACCACCCGCGACTCTCTCACACACACACACACACACACCACCCGCGACTCTCTCACACACACACACACCACCCGCGACTCTCTCACACACATCAACCTGTCAGGTACACACACACACCACCCTGTCAGGTACACACACACACACACTACACTACACTACACTACACTACACTAACCTCCTGAAGTGCATGGTGGGAAATGTGCATATGTACATGTGATCAATAAAGACTCACACACGTGACCCCAGTGCAGTAGTGACTGTGTGTTTTGGTGCTTTTTGATGACATCATCATGTTGTGCCTCTTCAAGAGAACATTCATCAGAAGACGAAATGATAGAAACCTGCTATAAATCTTTAATCCATGCGTGTGTGTGTGTGCGCGTGTGTGTGTGTGTGTGTGTGTGTGCGCGTGTGTGTGTGTGTGTGTGTGTTTGCGCAGTATGTAACAGGATAACGGATCAGTCCCTGAGCTACTTTAAGCGCTGTGCGAGTATCTGCCGTATCGACCTGCGCTTCTGTAAGCAGGTGAGCAGGCAGGCGTGCGAGCGCTTCATCGCCGAGATGTCTGTCAGCGTGTCTTTCGGCCTGAAGGAGGAGAAACTTCTGCAGAAGCTCAGCTAACACACACACACACACACACACACACACACTCTGACAAGGTGAACATGCTGACACGGGACATTAAAGCATGTGTTGTACAATAAAATATGTATTTAAATAAAGACGCAGGAATGGAGGTCACAAACACACACACACACACACACACACACGGTCATCGTGTTGCTATCGGAGACAGAAATGCGATGCAGCTGCTCATGTGTGTGTTGTTTAGGGTTAATATCGGTTTTTGTTTTTTTTATTTCTATATAATGGACTTTTTATATATTCGTGGTCTCGGTGTTAGACGTGTGCCGACGTTCCCGCTTCCGTATCGCCATGGTTACAGCATTTAATCATGAAAGTACATCACGCCTCAGTTGTCTCGCTCAACAGGGGCGGGGCTTAAATTACATTTGATCAGCCAATCACGTGACATCACCACTAGCCTTTTCTTTCTGTGATCCGTGAATGATTAACCGCGCAGTTGAACCTAAGCTCCGCCCCCTGGACTCATCTTTAATAAGCACATTTGTTCAGAATCATGTCCTGAACAGAAGTTGTAGCTTCTGAAGCGTCCCCGGGCGCGATGTGGTGAAATAATGGCGGTGGATGGTGCCATACTGTCACATTTCATACCTCAGTTCACTCTTTTAGAAATTAAATCAAACGGAAGCTGAAAGAAGTTTATTTATACATTTTGGATGAATTAATTTGAGTTAAAGGAAATGTAGAGTTCCTGTTAGTGAGATGGACTTTACTCCAGGTTAAAGACAGAGTCCACGCTCCGCACGTGTCTCAGCCGAGCGACAGTGTCCAGACTGTCGCGGTGTTCACCCCCACCCCCTCCATCCATTACCCCCAACCATCACCCCCACGCCCTCCATCCATCACCTCCATCCATCACGCCCAATCTCTCCAACCAATCCCTCCAACCATCACCTCCACCTCTCCATCACCCCCAATCCCTCCATCCATCACCCCCAATCCCTCCAACCATCACCTCCACCTCTCCATCACCCCCTCCATCCATTACCCCCAACCATCATCCATCACCTCCATCCATCACGCCCAATCCCTCCAACCAATCCCTCCAACCATCACCTCCACCTCTCCATCACCCCCAATCCCTCCAACCATCAGCCCCACCCCACATCACCCCCACCCTCTAATCACCTCCATTCCTCCACCTTTCCATCCAGGAACCCCACAGCATCGCTCAACAACTTAAACACTTCAATGTAAATTTGCCTATTTATATTTGTACGCAGTAATAAAAGAAGAAAAGATGTGTGTGTGTGTGTGTGGAGCACATTGAGGTTTGTATTGCACAAAGAGAGTTAAAGCGATACGCCCGGCTAATTTCTGTCAATCGTGCGTTACCATGGAAACATGCTTTAATTGTGAAGCTCATTTTAAATGATGAAGCCTTTCTTAATCCCATCAGGTGTAAACAGTACCGAGGAACATCTCCTCCATCACGTAGTTCACATAAATATCTTTAGTTTGTGTTTGCTGTGATTTTACTCTCACGGTACAGTATAGTGAATTAGAAGAGCTGTGCTGTCAGGCCGACAATCCAGCTTCAATTATCGGGGTTGTTGATGGACCTCGTGGACTCTGGATTTCCAAGAAGCCCCAGTTTATAATGTTCTTAGCGGTCCAATCACTGAACATCCTCTTTAAGAGTCACGGCACAGACGGTTCTGATTAAAGGTCCAGGCACAGAATTGTCTGGCTGCATGTTTACAGAACCATAAACGTGGGCTGAGGTTCCACTCCTCCAGCACGACCTGAACTACGGCTTTAAACAGCCGTGTGAGGAGCACAGCACCATTAACCTTTTACCACGAGACAGAACACAACACACAGGTGCAGCTCAAAGGTCTGAGTCTGGCGGAAATGATCCAGTCTTTATTTGAATATTTTGAGATTCTGGAGTCGTGAATTCTGAGAGAAATATCTCACTTTATGTAATTAATACAGATCATGTGACACTTCCTCCTCCTTAATTACAGAAAAACATTACTTTCCATGACATTCTAACTTCTTGAGGTGCAACTGTATAGGACTGTTACCCTTACAACAATAATCTCACACACACTCACACATTGCTCTGGTGTTCCAGGTGAACATGAGGCTCTTTGACTTCCATCGACCCTTCCATCTGATTATATTAATATGATGTTACTGCTCAAGTACACACACACACACACTGAATGAGAAGAGCATTTGTAAAGTTATAGCCTGAGTTGTGAAGGAGGAGTCGATCTGACTCCGCAGCCGAGGTGTGTGTGTGTGTAAACAGATGCTGCATCGTCGTCTCCTGTGGAACATTTGCATATGGTGTGTGTGTAGCGTCAGGACTTGAAGACGTGGACGGCGCGGATGACGTACTGTCTGCAGATCGGACACTCGTTCATGCGCTTCCCGCATTTTGTACACGTGACCATGTGACCGCATTCCAACAACACGCAGTCGATCACCGCGTCCATGCAGATACGACACAGATTCTCATCCGCCTCCAGTCGAGCGCTGCCACCGTCTGCACACACACACACACACACACAGCACACTATATTCATGCCACGTCATGTTTTGTGCTATGAGATGAGAGAAATTCCATTCTGCATGTTTTATGGTTTCCCAGCATGCATCTGTCACCATGCATATGTGTGTGTGTAGTGTAATGACCCCACTAATGACGGTTAATATCAGTAAATGTGATGTCCCCATGTCTTACCTCTGACTGCATGACGAGGAAAAGCTATGACTTTGGCAAGGAAAGCAAAATCACAACAACTATTAGTACAAATATGGACAAGCCCCGCCCCCTAACGCCACAAGCCCCGCCCCTGACGCTACGGTGTTTAATGTTGCTTGTGTCTCCTTTTCCCTTTATCATGAGGTTAAACACTGGAATGCTGGAGCTTCTCAAATTTCCACACGACACTGATTTTTATTCAAATGATTTCATTTAAATATTCATGAGGACATAAAGCATTTATACTGCATCTATATCACTGTAATAAAGCATCACGTGCACCATCTACAGCTTCCCACAGTGTCATTAATGAGCTGTTAGATTACATGTGGATTAGAGGAACAGTTCTGATCATTTTATATAGCAGAGTTATACACGGCTTACGCAGTGTTTATAAACGGGTTTGAAAGGCCTTACAGATTATAACAGGTGTGAGAGTGCGTGCGAGTGTGTGTGCGCGAGTGTTACCTGTGCTGATGTCACGGCTCACATTCTCCACTGAAATAAAGATAAATGAGACACAAACTCGATAAATTTGTTTTATCGTTTTAAGCGGTGTCTATATAGAGATTACAGTGTGTGTGTAGAGTGTGTGTGTGTAGAGTGTGTGTAGAGAGTGTGCAAGTGTGTAGTGTGTGTGTGCGTAGAGTGTGTGTGTGTGTAGAGTGTGTGTGCGTAGAGTGTGTGTGTAAGTGTGTAGAGTGTGTGTGCGCGAGTGTGTGTAGTGTGTGTGTGCAAGTGTGTGTGTGTGTAGAGTGTATGTGTGTAAGTGTGCGAGTGTGTGTGTGTGTAGAGTGTGTGCGTGTGTGTGTGTGTGTAAGTGTGCGTGTGTGTAAGTGTGTGCGCAAGTGTGTGTGCAGAGTGTGTGCGTGTGTAAGTGTGTAGAGTGTGTGTGTGTAGAGTGTGTGTGTGTAGAGTGTGTGTGTGTAGAGTGTGTGTGCAAGTGTGTGCGTGTGTGTGCAAGTGTGTAGAGTGTGTGTGCAAGTGTGCAGAGTGTGTAGAGTGTGTGTGTGTGCAGAGTGTGTGTGTGCAGAGTGTGTGTGTGCAGAGTGTCTGTGTAGAGTGTGTGTGCAAGTGTGTGTAGAGTGTGTGTGCGTGCAAGTGTGTGTGTGTAAGTGTGCGTGTGTGCGTGCAAGTGTGTGCGTGTGTGCAAGTGTGTAGAGTGTGTGTGCAAGTGTGTAGAGTGTGTGTGCAAGTGTGTAGAGTGTGTGCGTGTGTGTGTAAGTGTGTAGAGTGTGTGTGTGTGCAAGTGTGTGTGCAAGTGTGTGTGCGTGCAGAGTGTGTGTGCAAGTGTGTGTGTGTAGAGTGTGTGTTGTGTGTGTTTGTGTGTAGAGTGTGTGTGCAAGTGTGTATAGTGTGTGTGTAAGCGTGTAGAGTGTGTGTGCGTATGTGTGTATGTGCAAGTGTGTAGAGTGTGTGTGCGCAAGTGTGTAGAGTGTGTGTGTGTGCGCAAGTGTGTAGAGTGTGTGTAGAGTGTGTGTGTGTTGTGTGTGTGTAGAGTGTGTGTGTTGTGTGTGTGTAGAGTGTGTGTGTGTGTGTGTGTGTGTGTAGAGTGTGTGTGTGTTGTGTGTGTGTGTGTGTGTAACTCACTGGACTTCTCAGTGTACAGTCTCCTCACTCTCTCCACCAGCTCCCATTTCTCACAGCAGCCGGAAAAGTTGACAAAATTGTGAGCCAGGATTTCCTTCAGCTGTCGCACCGTGAGCCGCTCCACGTCACCTGCACACGACAGGTCTGAGAGAGACGCTCGCCCCACCCTCCGCACCACCTGACCAATCACAAAACACTACATTAACACACGACAGGTCTGAGAGAGACGCTCGCCCCGCCCTCTGCACCACCTGACCAATCACAAAACACTACATTAACACCAACACTATTTTCTCTTTCATTCCTCTCACCTCTGGGGTTTGTTCTGTGGGCTCGAGGGTGGAGAACGACTCAGAGTCGACAAGCTGCTGTACGTATACACACACACACACACACACACACACACACACACGGTCAGAGTGAACCCTCCATGCTAACACAGCTTCTAATCCCTCCATCATCCTTTTTCACAAACCTCACTGGTGTACTCTGAGCCATCGTCCCTGCTGATTGGCTCTTCGTGAGCAGGTGAGAGCAGGGAGGCGGAGTCTGTGGTGGGAGAGGTGTGCACTGGGCTCCTGGGGAAAGTGGGTGTGTCCGAATCGTCCTCACTCTCCACTCCTTGGTGAAGCAGCACTAAATTCACCAAGTCCTCTTTTTCTCTGTAGGTGGGGGGGAGCATGCTGTCAATCAAACTAGCTCATTAGAATGTTAGGCCACACCCACTCTACACCCCTACAGCGTACCTGCAGGTGTCGGTGTTGATGTTGTGTAGTGTTAAGTAACGCTGCAGGTCTTTAACACGCAGCATCATGAGGCGCACCCGCTGGAACGCCGTCCCCTTCAGCAGGCTACACGTACTGCAGATCCTCAGGTTCTCCTGCAGAACCGAACACGCCGAGCAGAAACTCCGCCTACACTCACAGCACACATACTGCACACACACACACACACACACACACAAAGAATGGGAGAGAAGAGAAAAGGAGCTTAAAAAATATTTCATAGAAACACTTTGAGAGACAGACAGATAGAGAGACAGACAGTTGTGTACTCACCCTCCTCCTGAAGATGGAGAAACTCTCCCTACATCCCTGACAGCTGAGTGTGTGTGATTGAGGGGGTGTGTGAGAGTGTGTGTTGGGGTGTGTGTGGGTGTGTGTACGGGTCTGTCTGTTCGTGTGTGAGACAGAGTATGTGCTAGGGTGTGTGTGTGTGTGAGTGTGGGGGTGTATACGAGTCTGTCTGTGAGTGTTTGTGTTACTGTTAGTGTGTGTGTGTGTGTGAGGGTGTGTGTGTGTGTGAGGGTGTGTGTGTGTGGAATATCCGGCAGTCGGAGCGAAGCGGAACGGACCGGCTCCTCCGAACCCGGGCTGCTGTCCTCTCACTGCCCCCGCCCCCATCACCTCGTTCAGCAGATCACAACACGATGCCCACACACACGAGGCGCCCGCCTGCACACACGCACACACACACACACACGCACACACGCACACACACACACAGTAAAGATGAGATGTGATTAAATGAATCCTAGTGAAAAAGGCGGAGCTTTGAGAGTTGATAAGTAACATGACTGACATGTTAAGACACGCCTCTTTGTTCTGATTGGCTGATGCTGGTGAACAACATCACGTGATGTTGCTCCTGTTTACAGTCTGAAGGGCCACAGAGGCCGAATTTATTTATGAAACTTCAGCAGATTCTACACACAGTGTTAATAAACTGTACATTAAATAACAAAAAAGGTGATTTCAGAGATTTCGAGCGCGTGAACTTTGCCGACGTCCTGAGCCCGGATGTGCGGAGAGATCCGTGTGATTTGAGACGCGGCCGGAGTGAGCGAGCTGTAATGAGGGATTAGTGCACTTCAGGAACTCCCACTTTTACACTCGCGTGAGCCAAATTAATCACAAATATCCTCACTAAGTAGTGCACTAAACATAGTGTATAAGACACTATAGCAATAAATCCTGTTACAGTCCACAATTACAATTCCTTTCATTGATCAATAAAGTTTCTATCTATCGAGCTCCCTACCTACACATGTAGTCACCCTACTAAGTGCACTTGTTTCATCACTCATTTGAGCCTCGGCCCGAGATCCTGTTAGTAACGCCAGCATAGTGTTAAATCTCCTAAAACAAACTGTGAGCCGAAATATGACCGGAACCGTTCTGTCCTGTACGCTTAGTGTGACGTGGATCAGTACCTTCATATCAGCTCCGATTCTTACAGGAAATCAAGCTAAATAGAACAGATCCCGAGCCATCTCACACAGCGCAGCCACACTACTGCGTCTTCATCTTCACTTCCGTATAGCAACAATCTCCGCCCACTGCCGCGGTGATTGGCTAGGTTAACTCACCAAGAACGCGTTGATTGGTCAGCGCAGCAGCGTTTATATTGTAGGATATATTTAGCTTGAATAAACTTAAAATGTTTAGCTATTTTTCGGAAATGTAAAAATATATATATAATTGTTTCCTTTTCTCTGTAGGTTAGAAATAATTTAAAATATTTAGTTTATTATAATAATAGAAATATAATTCTTCTTTTTATTATTATTATTATTATTATTATTATTACAAAGTGGTGCATTATTAATGAAGGATAAAGTACGGCGGTATTATAGCCTATTATCAGTCCAATCTGAGATAAACTCAGTGTTTATAAATGTAAATTTAGTGATGTAACACTAAATTCAGTAACTTTAAGTGAGATAAGACAACACAGTGCTATTCTGGAAAAAAAAACAGTTAAATATAAGTTACTCCAAAGTAAGTAATGTTTTAATTAGTTTATAGAATCTACTTAACTAAAACAAATAGAAAAAAACACATCTATATTAAAGACGATTAGAAACAAAAATGCCGACATTGACGCCAATAACAAAAGAACATTAGACAGAACTTCCAGTGGGAACATGTTTTAGTCCTCCATCAAAAGTCTGCTGAGAAGAATAAAGATTTTATAAAGTTTATATGAAAAAAATTATATGAATTTTTTATTCGAATAAGGAAATAATCACGTGCATTTTCCGTGTTTAATTCTTATGAATGATTATTCACTTTTTATAGAATGTACACGGATTATAAGCAACATTAATGATGACGTCACTTTTATGATGATGAATTTATGATGTCAACTTTGTGCTGAGTTTTAACTGAAAAATCAAACAGATGATTATTTACAAAAGTGTTTAAAACAATTAAAATAAATATGTAAATATAATAATAATTACAAAGATAAATATTATGCAATTGTGATTTATTTGATTATCGAGCTGCCCCGCTATTTCAAAATCTCTTCCGGCTTTTTAGTGACGTCATCTCAGTAGCGGTGAATTGATTGGCTGCACTCGGCGTCGCACACAAACACGTCATCAGCTCGCCGGAACTGGAGGGGAGTTTTGAATGTGTCGTTAGCGCGAGGCGTTGGTGCTAATGTGCTGTTTAGATTGTAGTTTACAGATGATTTAGAGGTGATAATGAGTTATAACACACACACACACACACACACACACACGCTTTAGAGGATGATGGTGTTTGATGGTAGCGCAGTGCTGCAGTGTGGGTAACTGAGTGTTTCTGAGTTAGTAGAGCGGTGATTATAGAGGCGAGTGTTATGGCGAGTGTTCATGAGAGTCTGTACTTTAACCCGATGATGGTGAACGGTGTGGTGCAGGTGAATATATTCGGCATTAAGGACTGGGTGACTCCGTATAAGATCTCAGTGTTAGCGCTGCTGTATGAGATGAGTTCCGCTAATAAACACATGGAGCTGCTGGACAGGAGGAGACTCAACAAACTCATCTTACCTTTACAACAGGTAACTTACCTCGCTCACCTTTACCTCACTCGACACTCACCTTTACCTCGCTCACCTTTACCTCACTCGACACTCACCTTTACCTCACTCACCTTTACCTCGCTCACCTTTACCTCACTCGACACTTGCCTTTACCTCACTCGCCTTTACCTCACTCGCCTTTACCTCACTCGACACTCACCTTTACCTCACTCACCTTTACCTCACTCGACACTCTCCTTTACCTCGCTCACCTTTACCTCGCTCACCTTTACCTCACTCACCTTTACCTCACTCGACACTCACCTTTACCTCGCTCACCTTTACCTCACTCGACACTCACCTTTACCTCGCTCACCTTTACCTCACTCGACACTCGCCTTTACCTCACTCGCCTTTACCTCGCTCGCCTTTACCTCACTCGACACTCACCTTTACCACACTCGCCTTTACCTCACTCGACACTCACCTTTACCTCACTCGACACTCACCTTTACCTCGCTCGCCGTTACCTCACTCACCTTTACCTCACTCAACACTCACCTTTACCTCACTCACCTTTACCTCACTCGACACTCACCTTTACCTCACTCACCTTTACCTCACTCACCTTTACCTCACTCACCTTTACCTCACTCGACACTCACCTTTACATCACTCACCTTTGCCTCACTCGACACTCGCCTTTACCTCACTCGCCTTTACATCACTCACCTTTACCTCACTCGACACTCGCCTTTACCTCGCCCACCTTTACCTCACTCGACACTCCCCTTTACCTCACTCATCTTTACCTCACTCACCTTTACCTCACTCTACACTCACCTTTACCTCACTCGACACTCACCTTTACCTCGCTCACCTTTACCTCACTCGACACTCACCTTTACCTCACTCGCCTTTACCTCACTCGACACTCGCCTTTTCCTCACTCGCCTTTACCTTACTCGCCTTTACCTCGCTCACCTTTACCTCACTCGACACTCACCTTTACCACACTCGCCTTTACCACACTCGCCTTTACCTCACTCGACACTCACCTTTACCTCACTCGACACTCACCTTTACCTCGCTCGCCGTTACCTCACTCACCTTTACCTCACTCAACACTCACCTTTACCTCACTCACCTTTACCTCACTCGACACCCACCTTTACCTCACTCGACACTCACCTTTACCTCACTCGTCGCTCACCTTTACCTCGCTCACCTTTACCTCACTCGACACTCGCCTTTACCTCACTCACCTTTACCTCACTCGACACTCACCTTTACCTCACTCGACACTCACCTTTACCTCACTCACCTTTACCTCACTCGACACTCATCTTTACCTCACTCGACACTCACCTCTACCTCGCTCACCTTTACCTCACTCGACACTCATCGTTACCTCACTCGACACTCACCTCTACCTCACTCGACACTCACCTCTACCTCACTCGACACTCACCTCTACCTCACTCACCTTTACCTCACTCAACACTCACCTTTACCTCACTCGACACTCACCTTTACCTCACTCGACACTCACCTTTACCTCACTCGACACTCGCCTTTACCTCACTCGCCTTTACCTCACTCGCCTTTACCTCACTCGCCTTTACCTCACTCTACACTCACCGTTACCTCACTCGACACTCACCGTTACCTCACTCGACACTCGCCTTTACCTCACTCGACACTCACCTTTACCTCACTCGACACTCACCTTTACCTCACTCACCTTTACCTCACTTGACACTCGCCTTTACCTCACTCACCTTTACCCCACTCACCTTTACCTCACTCACCTTTACCTCACTCGGCACTCACCGTTACCTCACTCGACACTCACCTCTACCTCACTCGACACTCACCTCTACCTCACTCACCTCTACCTCACTCACCTTTACCTCACTCGACACTCACCTTTACCTCACTCACCTTTACCTCACTCGACACTCACCTTTACCTCACTCACCTTTACCACACTCACCTTTACCTCACTCGACACTCACCTTTACCTCACTCACCTTTACCTCACTCGACACTCACTTTTACCTCACTCACCTTTACCTCACTCGACACTCACTTTTACCTCACTCGACACTCACCTTTACGACACTCGCCTTTACCTCACTCGACACTCATCTTTACAACACTCACCTTTACCTCACTCGACACTCACCTTTACCTCGCTCGACACTCATCTTTACAACACTCACCTTTACCTCACGCGACACTTATCTTTACAACTCACCTTTACCTCACTCACCTTGACCTCACCCGCCTTTACCTCGCTCACCTTTACCTCACTCGACACTCACCTTTACCTCACTCAACACTCACATTTACCTCACTCGGCACTCACCTTTACCTCACTTGGCACTCACCTTTACCTCACTAACCTTTACCTCACCCACCTTTACCTCAATCGACACTCATCTTTACCTCACTCGACACTCATCTTTACAACACTCACCGTTACCTCACTCGACACTCACCGTTACCTCACTCGACACTCACCGTTACCTCACTCGACACTCACCTTTACCTCACTCGACACTCGCCTTTACCTCACTCGACACTCGCCTTTACCTCACTCGCCTTTACCTCACTCGACACACCTTTACCTCACTCTCCTTTACCTCACTCGACACTCACCTTTACCTCACTCACCTTTACCTCACTCGACACTCACCTTTACAACACTCTCCTTTACCTCACTCGACACTCATCTTTACAGCAAAAATAATAAACACTTCTGTCTTTTTACAGCAGGTCTAATCTGCATTTTATCTTATCTCATCCTTATGTTACAGCTCAGCTAATATATTTATTAAATATGTTTATTTTATTTGTGTGTGTGTGTGTGTTACAGGGCCCGGATGTGACATTTGAGCAGTTCCTGAGTTCAGTAGAGGAGTGCTGTCCTCTCATCGCCAACACCGTCAAACACAGGTAATACACCCTTATACACCTGTCTCACCTGTCTCACCTCATAACTGTCTCACCTGTCACTGATCTTGTTTCTGACAGTTATATGTTCTCTTGATTGTACTGTATTTTTTGCTGTAAATGTATAATGTAAAATAAATTTTAAATTATCATTTCCTGTCAGCCATTCTCCTCATCATGGTGTGTGTGTGTGTGTGTGTGTGTGTGCGCGCACAAGGTTGTGTACGATGGCCGACAGAGAGCTACAGGACATGGAGCACTTTTTCGCTGAATTACCCAGCAGCTTCACCGACTCTGAGGCGTTTAAGACCAGCATTGTAGGTGTGTGAGTGTGTGTGTGTGTGTGAAAACAATTACTTCATTTCTTCAGATATGAATATTTTGTTATTTATATATGAATTCACATTTCTGAATAAAGCATAAAGATTACACACAGTAATAGAATTATAATATTTCTAAACCATTTAATATGTGTGTGTGTGTGTGTGTGTGTGTAGGGTTGTTTATGCGTCAGATGTTGCTGGCGTATAATAAACTCTCCTTCAGTCAGGTGTATAAACTCTACAAGGCCCTGCAGCAGTACTGTCGCCGTGGGCAACGACCCCGACCTGACACCTCAAACCTCGCTAACGATGACATGGAGCTGAGCGCTAACGAGGACGCGCTCGCAGACATCACGGAGAAAATCGAGCCGGACACACACACACTGCACCAAGCAGAGCTCCGGTGTGTGTGTGTGTGTGTGTGTGTGTATGAGAGAGTTCTGTAATTTATCTTTGCATATGAAAGTTTGTGAAACACAACAGTCAACACTGTGTGTGGTGTGTGTGTGTGTGTGTGGTGTGTGTGTGTGTGTGTAGGTGTGATGAGAGTCGCGGTCCTCTCTCTCAGAAACAGGCCGAGTATTTCCTCGCTCGACAGGTCAGTCATCAGCATGCACTTCTGTTTATTACATTAAACACAGATTTAAGTGTGTGTGTGTGTGTGTGTGTAGGCGTACATGTTGAAGAATGATGAGAACAAAGCCATGAGTCCAGATAAACTGCAGGACGAACTCAACAACATCCTGAGGTTTAACCCTGACTTCGCTGAGGCGGTGAGTTCAGTGCTGCGTTCATCAGAACATTCTCACACACACACACACGCACACTTTTCAACCAGTTCACAGTTCGTATTGTTAGCGGTCGATGCTAAGTGTAATTCCAGTGTGATTGTAGTGATTGAGTCTCTTGCTGTTTTATCGACACTTCTGAGGTAAATGTTGACGTTGTGGATAATTCTGGGTAACTTCCTCCTTCACTGTGTTTCATTTCCTGTAGAAACACAATCTCCTAGAAAACTAAATCATTAGCCTCAGTCATTAGCTAGCTCGTACTCAAACTCTGTTGCCTAGCAACAGTGTTCTCATGACAACCACATGAACAAGAGTGTGTTGTTTTCTTTCTCGTGTTGAAAACACAAGTTAACACGTTTGCTTTGAACTCTTACACGTTTATATTACACGTTATCCCCCCCCCCCTCTCCGCAGCACTATGTGAGTTACCTGAACAGTGTGCGTGTTCAGGACGTCTTCACCTCCACACACAGTCTGCTGCACTACTTTGATCGTCTCGTCCTGTCCGGTGTGGAGGGGAAGAGTAACGGAGACGAGGGATTCGGACGCAGCCTTCGCTATGCCGTCCTCAACCTGGCAACCCTGCACTGCCGCTTCAATCACTAGTGTGCAACACACACACACACTCACACACACACACACCGAGCACCACCTAATGGTGTAGGCAGTGTATGTTAACACCAGAGACACGTCACCTGGGGGTTAGAACAGGCTCCTAAACACCTCTGAGGTTCCTTATTTAGTCCTGTTTACGTTCTGATACCTGTACAACATGAAGTATACATTGTCATGATGGGTGTGTGTGTGTGTGTGTGTGTGTTATAGTCAGCTGGCTGATCTCGCTCTTCAGGAAGCCATCAGAATCGCTCAGGAAGCAAACGACCATGTCTGCCTACAGCACTGTCTGGTACACACAAACTCCCTCTGTCTCTCTCTCCCTCTGTCATTCTCTCTCTCTCTCTCCCCCTCTCTCTCTCTCTCTCTCCCTCTCTCTCTCTCTCACTCTCTGTCATTCTCTCTCTCTCTCCCCCTCTCTCTCTCTCTCTGTCTCTCTCCCTCTCGGTCACTCTCTCTCTCTCTCACACTCTC
>JAFFST010042138.1:0-12418 GCA_022414735.1 Noturus placidus | reverse complement strand
GAGTAACCATGTGATCAGATTGGTCTGCATGGATGTCGTCCCAGAAGAAAGCCCACAAACAGTTTGCTGAAGACAAGCAGAGTAAGGACATGGATTACTGGAACCAACTCATACACGTTTTCAGATCTTCAGAGAGTTCTTTGCTGTGAGGTGCCATGTTGAACTTCCAGTGACCAGTATGAGGGAGTGTGAGAGTGATGACACCAAATTTAACACACCTGCTCCCCATTCACACGTGAGACCTTATAACACTAACAAGTCACATGACCCCGGGGAGGGAAATGGCTAATTGGTCCTAATTGTGACATTTTCACTTAGGGGTGTACTCACTTTTGTTACAGTGGTTTAGACATTAATGTGTGTGTGTGTGGAGTTATTTTGAGGGGACAGTAAATTGACACTGTTACACAAGCTGTACACTCACTACTTTACATTGTAGCGCAGTGTCACTTCTTCAGTGTTGTACATGAAAACACATCATCACATATTTACACACGTGAGGGGTGTACTTACTTCTGTGAGATAGTGTGTGTGTGTATATATATGTATGTATGTATGTGTGTGTGTGTGTGTGTATATATATATATATATTGTGTGTGTGTGTGTGAGAACAGGAAAGCTCAACTATTAAAGGCTTTAAATCGCACATCAGAAGCTTCCAAAGTCCTGCAGCGTCTACAGCAGCTGTGTGAGAAGAACAAGAACACTGAGATGATCATCAGGTGTGTGTAAATGTAATATACATATAGGAGGTGTGTGTTTGTGTGTGTGTGTGTTTGTGTGTGTGTGTGTAAATGTAATGTGTGTGTGTGTGTGTGTGTGTGTTACAGGGTGATGTTAGCCACAGCAGAGCTGCACTGGGTCTCGTGTGGATTTCCAGCTGCTCTCCCGCTCCTGCTGAAGGCTTTAGCGCTCACACGGCAACACAACCTGCAGAGACTCGAGTGTAAAACTATACTGCACCTCGCTTACACACAGGTACAGTGTACACACACACACACACACACATTTTTATAAAAATCTGCTTCTCTGTAATTAATTTTCATGTGATGTTATTTGAATACGTGTGTGTGTGTGTGTGTGTGTGTGTGTGTGTGTGTGTGTGTGTGTGTAGCTGATGTTGGGGATCCCGGAGCAGGCTCTCTCATTGGTGTGTGGTGTGTTGGAGTGTGTGTTGGCCCACGGTGCACTGATGGATAAAGCTAAAGCTCTGCTGCTGATGGCTCGGTGTCAGGTGGCTCTGACTGCATCTGCCTCGGAGGAACACAGACTCACTGGTGTGTGTGTGTGCGTGTGTGTTCACCTTGCTATAATTAATGTTATTAAACTGATATCCGTGTTTGTGCTGTCTGGATAAATGGGTCTTTATGCACAGACTTTATTAACTGTGTGTGTGTGTGTGTGTGTGTGTGGCTGTAGAGTCAGCGGTACACACTCTGGATGAAGCCGGGTTTTATTTCTCTCGGCTGGATTGTAAGCAGCGTCTGCGTGATGTTTATTACCTGCAGTCTCGACTCCACCACACGCTGGGAAACTCGGCCGAGCGCAACAAGTGTGCACTAATGTTCCGCCTGCTGAACCAGGAGCTGCTGCATGCCCCAGCCACGCCCACCCACCACCTCTAACACTGGGCACGCCCGCCCACCACCGCTAACCCCGGCCACGCCCGCCCACCACCTCAAACCCTGGCCATGCCCGCCCACCACCGCTAACCCCGGCCCACCTCAAACACACAGGCCATGCCCACCCACCGCCTCTAGCACACAGGCCATGCCCGCCCACCTCTAACACACAGGCCATGCCCGCCCACCTCTAACACACAGGCCACCTCTAACACATAGGCCATGCCCACCCACCAACTCTAACCCCTGCCCACATCTAGCACACAGGGCATGCCCACCCACCCGCCTCTAACACACATTCTATGCCCACCTACCACCTCTAACCCACTCCCACCCCTAATACACATGCCCCAGCCACGCCCACCACCTCTAATATCCACAAAACACAACTTTGTATTGATAAACGAAGTTTGAAGATAAACCATGTTTTATTTGTGTGTTTGAACAGACCACAGAACAATTCAGTACCAGAACAATCTACTACACTGTGTAAAACAATGACTGACAGAATAATAATGAAACTAATGTGAGTGAAATAAATCACTCAAGCTCAATGGGAAAAATGTCACGTGGGATTTAACATGTCATATAAATATATTAGAAAAATATAAATGCTATTTTATTGTCAGGGACGATGATGGAGATAAAACCACCCCGTGGAAGGAAAAGGTCGAAGTCTGTAAACTATCTGAAGATAAATGAATAAAGAGTGAAATGGCATTTAATCAGGGATTTAAAAGCTGCACTGAGGGTCTCCACGTGGCTGTAGAACCTGAAACCTGGGTTCTCTCCCTGGTGTAATCTGAGACCTGGTGTCCACCTCCTCCACACATCTGCACACATCTGCACACATCCCTCCATCTTCAGCTTCACTCCTCCAACATGGAGGCTCTGGGTGGTTATCCGTCCAAACCGTCCAGCTCCAGAACCCGGGTGGTGTCCCTCATCCTCACTGCGACTCTCTGCATCTCCTCGCTTTATCTCCTGCGCGCAAAACTCTCCAGGAACCGCCAGCATGCGGACTTCTACTCCTTCCAGGTGAAGGACTCGAAAGGGCGGAGCGTCTCTCTGGAGAAGTATCGGGGGAAAGTGAGTGAGTTTCTCTACACATCTACATCTGTGTTTAACTTCAGTACTGTTCAGATCAGCACGCAGTGTTCTACTGTTTTCATTGTGAATAAAGTCCACACACACACACACACACACACACACACACACACACACACACACTCTCTCTCTACAGCCACGAAGTCAGCTTGCCTACAGGGGTGTCTATTGTGAATCACTACTGATCCGACTCTGACTCACTCAGAGCTCGCACAATTTGATTCATTTTATTCCGTATGCAGAGATGATCGATAATTTTGTATATTCGATACTGCAAACTTCTCAACTATTTCTTTTGACCTACAATTAAACAAGAAAAAGAAAAAAGGCGAAACATCGACAATATTTTCGTTAGTAGTTCTCGAGAATCAATTTATCCGAATCATTCTGAGGAGTCATTTAAAAAGACTCGTTCGGAACTATCTGGCTGTTGAGGTTTTTTTTTAAATTCTCTGACTGCTAAATTTTTTTATGCGTTTCTAAAACACTTCCTTTTTTGTTGAATTGAAATAATAAAGTGGAGAAATAACGTCATTTTTGAGTCAGCGATACTGTATAACAACAGGGGCCTTGAATTAGCACGTAGCTAATCGCGATTCTACCTGTATTCCGTAAAACCCGCCTTCCGTATTGTGATTCGCTATAGTATCTCGTATTCTGCTCTCTGATAGGTTACTGGCAAGCGCGTGTGAACTGTTAGCCAATCGTAGAGAGGCAGACGTGCTTTTTCGAATACGGGTGGGAAACGTAAGGTAATTCATCCAAAACTTTCTTTATGAACATTTAAAGGACAATTTAAATGTTGAGTCAGTCAGTATAAGCACTCTCCGGTGACGGATTGCTCAAATGGATAGTTTTGGTGAATAAGTGACATTTATTAATTAAAATATATGCGTTATTCTGTAGCTGTAAGTCCTGAGGTAAACTACAAGGAAGCCATGTTTGTTCTCATGTCGATTTCCCCTCAGAGTTCCTGTAATATAAAGAGTTCCTGTAATATAAAGAGTTCCTGTAATATAAAGAGTTCCTGTAATATAAAGAGTTCCTGTAATATGCATGTTAATGAACTCTTCTATACAATGTGTGCTAAGTAAGAAATAAAACACTTCAGAGCTGTTATTGGAATAAACAGTGACTGGGAAGTGATGAAGTGGAGTTACTGCTGAGTTGCTGGTTTTAAAATCACATCTCCAAATGTTTCGTTCCTTAATTTGCAAATGATTACAATTTTTTATTTGTTAAAACAAATGAAAACATCGTACACTTTATCTGTTCACGGTTGCGTTCAATGTCGTGCAATGTCCAAGATGTTAGTTTCTGTTCTCGCTTACGTTATAGCCGCTATAAACACCACGTTCCTTCACCAGACCTCTCTTTATTCTCGCTCTTGAATTCAATAACTCAAAATATTTGTTTTTGTTACTGAGAAAATGTCATCTTAATCTTAATCTTGCCCTGAAGATGGTAGAAAACCTAAAGTGACACCTTTTTTTCCCTTCAACCTCTGATTGTTATAAAGCACTGACACTGGAGACTCCTTCCATATAATGTTACATAAACATCTCATTACAGGGAAAAAAATCAAATCACCATATCACGACACACATTTTTAAATTCGTTTATGTTGATCGTGTGCTGTACACGTCCCAGTGAACGAGCGTTTACTATAGAAATGATAACGTATTAGTGCGAGCGCTTTAATATAAACCTTTAATTTACAGCTGCGCTACTGTCAGAGCTGCTGTTATAGTAAACTAATCAACACCTTCTGACCAATCAGGACCCAGAATTCAGCAACACTGTGTATTAACACTGCTGGATGTTCATGTGCTGTGGTTTCAGGTGTCTCTGGTTGTAAATGTGGCGAGTCACAGTGAACTGACTGAACAGAACTACAGAGACCTGCAGGAGCTGCACCGGGCTCTCGGGTCCACTCACTTCAGCGTGTTGGCTTTCCCGTGTGCACAGTACGGAGACACAGAACCGGGGATGGGCCGAGATGCAGAGGCCTTTGCCAGGTCCAACTACGCCGTCACTTTCCCCTTCTTCAGCATGATAAAAATCATGGGGTCAGAGGCGGAGCCAGCCTTCAGATTCCTCACAGGTAAAAAAACCAGTTACAGACACGACCTGAGGAACCTGCATGCTCTCTCTTCCTGCTTGGATATCAAGCGTCTACATGGTCTCAAATTTAATTGTATTATACGATCTGATCCCATGTGGGAATGTAACCATGGCAGCAATGATTAAATATAGTTTTTAGTCTGTATTTTCAAGTTGATATTGTGATACTAATAAAAAAAGATAAGAAAAAGGATTTTTTATCGACTGCAACATGCAGAAAAGTTTAAAAGAAATGTGACCGGGATGGAGTGAGTAATTAACACGGAGACGTAGTCATTACCACTAACCCGAGTAATTACCTGATTTCTTTAAGGGCCACACCCAAATATGCAATTAAGTCATATGTAAATAAGCCACCTGGCCAGGTGCAGCGCATGTTTAATTATTCCTCAAGTGTGTTTTAATATTTAATTGAATGTGCGTTACTGTTGCTGTATTGCTTAAGAAATGTCCTCTGTCTGACTGACGCACAGATTCGGTTCGACAAATACCAAAGTGGAACTTCTGGAAGTTTCTGGTGAGTGCTGAGGGTCAGGTCGTGCGGGTGTGGAAGCCGGAGGAGCCGATGGAGGAAATCAGGAAGGAAGCGACGGCTCTTGTACGGGAAATCATACTGAAGAAGAGACACGAGCTCTGAGAGAGGTTCTGTATGATGAGGAGGAAATGTCCAGAGGGTTCTGTGAGGAATGACGCCTCAGTGTGGTGCCGGATCAGAACAGAGAACGCTGTGTGTGTGTGTGTGTGTGTGTGTGTACAGAGTGAATTTGTGTTGAGTGAAGTGTGAAATCTCAGGGTGAACACATCTGCCAATCACAAATATTTCTAAATGTCCCATATTTAATGCAGTTTCTGTTCCGTTGTCAGTTTCATCTCGACTTTTAGTGAATGCACATCCACTTTAATCAGAGATTTCACTTTATTAAGAAAAGAAATAAATAAATGTAAAAAAACAGAATGTCATTGTGGTAAAATATTATTAAAAACTAAATTTACATCATAAAAACGGTAAAACAGATGATCTCATTGTCCTAGTGGGCGTGGCCTGTTACAAACCCCCAAAATTGTGACCTCAGTGAATAAACAGTGTATTTGCGTTTATTTAATAATTTAAAGTCATGACTTCTGTGTAGGTTATGATTTTAAACAGTGTGCAGCGTATAGAAGGAGAGCTTTTGTCACTTCAACTGATTTGAGGGAAAAATAAGAAGAAGAATAAAACAAGCGCAGGATTTGATTTAGATTTGATTTCACTGCCTTTAACGTCTCCGCTGTGGAATGAAGTTCTGGTTAAAGTGGACTCGGTTGAGGTCGTAATGTGACGAGATGCGAGCTGTCCTTTAGTCCCTCAGCCTTGTTAGCTTAATCCACCAAATTCCACCCGACGCACCACGACACACCACGACGCACTCTGACACACCACTAATGACCCAGAATACATTTTCTAACATATCACTACTTTAGTAGCATTGAGCATCAACTCCTACATCCTGCTACAATGAACACAGCGATCTGCTTCCTGTGAAAAACAAATCCTCTCTGTTCCTCCTGCAGAACACACCCCTGTCTCTCAGAGAAACGTCAGAGCTTAACCATGAGAGAATGCGTATCCTTCCTGGAGATCTACGTTCCTCCACACTCCACTAACACGGCTGTGGAAATGCAACATGTAAACAAAAACAATCCATTTCCAGGAGATCATCACCTCCTCCCAGGGGTAAAAAAACAACGAGAGAATGTAGTTAAATAAAAGTCTGGTGCTGTGTCAAAATCTTTATTATAAATGAAAGAGTAGAAAGTCAGAAACGATCTACATTTAAAGATAATTCAGTAAGATGTAAAAAATAGTATTCATTTAAACATGGATGAAAAATCTCATCACAATCACTCATAAGGACAATATACTAACACAGAGCATCTGAGGGGTTGGCATAGCAACCAAAACAAAACGATATTACCTAGCGCATTTAACGAGCTGATTTAAAAAACTTAACTGATTTCATCAATTTAAAATATTTATATATTTTCGATGTGACAATTCACAGTCTTTGTACACTGGAGGCAAATGAAACATCTCACCCTGAATGAAGCGTTCGCTCCAGTAAAGGACAATATCTTACTAAAAAACAAACAGAACCTCACTAACAACATGTGGCCTTGCTGTGACCTTGACCTGGTTTGGCCTGTTTCAATTCAAAATCTAATCAGATTATCTGACGGTTGTGATGGTAATTCCATACCAACCCACTTCTTCTTGAGATACGGTGCTAAAGAGAATCTCGGATGAACGGACGGACGGACGGAACGCCTCCACCACCTGATGGTGTATGTGTAAAAACTCAGAAAGCATTTGAAATCAGGTGCGCTGAAGGTCAATGAAGGGCAAGAATTCAATTCCAATATTACAGGAGTAAAGTACAAATCTTTGGACACCAGTACTCGCTGTAGGACGCATCAAACTACTTCATGGTGCTCTGAGGAGTCGGAGTGGAGCTGGCCAAAAACAAACAAACAAACAACAAGTGACCGTGTTTTTTCAGGACGGTGCACTCGATTCCCAGCAGGACGAACCTCTCCACCGTAACGTGTCCTGCACGCTGCGTTCAGCTCACAGTGTTAATCTGAAGTTCCACGGATTTCTCCAATGTGCGGAAGATGGGGTAGATCATCTCTCCAGGTTCCAGCCGCATGTCTTTGAAGGTGTAGATTTCATCTTTGTTCTCGACGTTGTAAAACGTCAACCACCTCTCGTCCACGTCCACACACACGCCCAACACTCGGGGCACGGAGTCGGAGGGAAGTCGGATCGCGTGAACTTCCAGGGCCGTGAACGAGAGCCAGAAGTGGAAGATGCACCAGTAGCCCGCTGAGGGAGCGAAGTCGAAGCGCCCGTTCCTCTTCGCCGAACTCTTCATCACGCCGATCGTAAACTCCTTATTCACCTCCACCTTCAACACACGCGTTCAGATATTACAGTGCTCAGGGCGTGCTGATCTGATTACAGCCCGGAGTACATTTAGATTTCACTCTAAACATCCAGGAAAAGACTTTGGAACAACATTCAGTAATAATCCCTTCAGGAGAAAGCAGCTAACGCATGCGCTCGCTAAATGACATCACTAGCCCTATTTGGACGGGATGAAATGTAGGTTCTGGGCAAGGGCGTAACCGTGGTATGGACATTTGGGGGTCCAGCGGGAGGATATTCAAGTGAATGTAATGTTAACGGTGAAAAACCAGAAGTGACGTTATCCTAGCCTACTTCATAGGTGTGCAGATATGAACAGGTTATTGGCGTTCTTAAGAACAAACCAAACCATGGTGTGATGCCTTCAATACCAAGATAAGGTCACCTACTATTTAGGGATCTAGTCATTTCCTGTCTGAATAACAGCTCGTATGTTCTGCTGCACTTTTCTACACTTGTCTGCTGTCTCCATTTCTTACAGACCGAGCTGCTCAAATATATCAACCACCTTGTGTTGAGTCTGGGCGTGACCAAGTGTACAACTGGAGGGGGGGGGAGTGACCAGGGGGCGTGACCAAGTGTACAACTGGAGGGGGGGCGTGACCAAGTGTACAACTGGAGGGGGGGGAGTGACCAGGGGGCGTGAACAAGTGTACAACTAGATAAATAGAGTAGATGAAGAAAAGACAGATCTGTGGCAGGTTCATTAAAGCGGGACATATATTGGGGGGACATATTGGTATTTCCTCATGACCCCCCCCCAAAGAAAGCGTGGTTACGCCCATGGTTGTGGGCTAATTTCCTACTTTATAAGAGCTGCTCTGTGATTTTATTTCTATACAGATCAGTCGTGTCAGGGTTTCTCTAGAGATTACCTAGTGTTTTTCTTTTTTCTTGTTTGGAGAAACTGATGGTGTCTGATGATGTCGTCTGGATACACGTCTAAGATTTGTTCCACAGATGCTGCAGCTATCTTTCTGTATTGAGTCTCGTGGTGATTGGGAACTGTTGTAGTTATGAGTACAGGTGTGTACGTACCTGCCAGTAATGTCGTCCGGAGCTGAAGCCGGTTTTAGCGAGCACACACTCCCACCTGTCGAACCTCTGAGGCCCGGCCTGGACTTTACGTTTTTGGCCCAATCGCATGCGTTTACCGTCCTCGGAGAGAACGAGTGCGCGGTGAGCCGTCTCAGGATCCAAAATCACATCGGCTGGAAGGAGAGAAGTTCCTTCATCATTTCTGCATATTTATTTCTCTCTGTATGTAACCGTGTGCGATCATTTCTCTCTCACCTGCCGTGGGGGTTTTTCCTTTACAGATACACGCAGGAAGACTCGGTGTGCTGCTGCTCATTCTCAAGAACTTCAGTTCCTCTCTCAGTGCCCGGTTCTCCTCATGCATTTCATTGATCATCTGCTTCAGCTCAGCATTCTCCTTAAATATGTCCAGATGTTCGGTCACCTCCACCAGCTGGTGTTGTTGCAGCTCTCGAGATACGTAGTGAGCCCTCGCATGAATCTCACAGTAGGAACGAACGCAAGTCAAGCACGACTTCAAGGCTTTGAGTTTCTGTCCAGAGCACATGTGGCAGGGCACGTCGCCCGGTCCTGCGTACTGAGAACTCAGCCACGTTTCTCTACTCACGGATGAAGCGGTGAGGCCTGACGAGCCCGTTATCCCAGAGTCGCGGCTAGTCACTTGTGAGGGTGACCTGACATCAAAGATCAAACCGTTCACTGGATTATTATTATTATTATTATTATTATTATTATTACTAAAGGTGGAACTCAATGTATTTAGGAATATTTATAGTAAAGATAAAGCAGAGAATAACATGTGATGAAACCCATCTGACCCACTAGAACTCTGAGTTCTGGCTATCAACCCATCACTAAACAGCACATACATGACTTTAATCTCCAATTTTACAGCCGTCTCTTGAAAGTTTGTGATCCCTTTAGAATTTTCTCGCTTAAGCACACACACTCACTCACACACAAACACACACACACTCACTCACACACAAACACACACACACTCACTCACACACACTCACACACAAACACACACACACACTCACACACACACACACACACACACACACACACTCACACACACACACACACACACACACACACAACACACACACACACACAACACTCACAAACACACACACACAAACTCACTCACACACAAACACACACACACACACACACACACACTCACTCACACACAAACACACACACACACACTCACAAACACACACACACAAACTCACTCACACACAAACACACACACACACTCACAAACACACACACACACTATCACACACACTCACTATCACACACACTCACAAACACACACACACACACATTCTTCACTTGGTGTTTTCCTATTTCACAGAATGATCTGGTGTAACTTTACCTGCAGGAGTCCGCTGGATCAAAAGGAAAGACCTCAGACGAATCCGACTCCTCACTCGGAGACCGCGGTCTGTTCAGCCGTAGGAAAGAACGAAGTGAACATTATGTAGAAGAAACAGATGCGTCTTAAAGGACACAGAAGAGGCCACATGCTAAACACCAGCAAACATCTGTGATACACTTTATTCTGGACTCTGATTGGTCATCAGGTGGTGATTAGTTCTCTATAACAGCGGCCCTGACAGTAGCGCAGGTTTATACTGATGCGCTCGTTCTAATACGTTATCGTTTCTATGGAAACAGCTCATTCACAGGGACGTGTACAGCGCACGCTCCACTGATAATAAACACATTTTGTTTGTTTTAATTGTTCAAGTGTTCTCACATCGTCAGGACAGAGACAACACAACTGAACTTCATCTTCATTTTTCCCCAGAAATGTTATTTCTGAATATTTAATATATATTATATAATTCATTATCAGGATTTCTGCGTCATTCTGCCACCAGAAATAACCCGGAGCAATGAGCTACACCTGTCCACTTGTCGGTTTCCGCAGAGCACACAGTCTGTGGGCGTGTCTCAATCAGCTCCTTACCTCCCTAGGTGTTGAGTCAGTGTATGGTGTACACGAGTAGGGACACCGGTAAGGATCTTGCCTCACTACACATGACGACATAACGACATACTAACGTCACCAAGAAATGTGACATAACGCATTACTGTCATCATATGTCAAGCAGGACTGTAGGAAATCTAGGGGTTAAAAAAATCTTTAAACCCTTAAAAGTCGTTAGACTCAAACAAACTGTAAATAGAACGCTGAATAAATGACGTTAAAAATGGCTCGCGTAATCATTCGAGAGACGGAACAACGAGAACAAACTGCTGAGATTTGTAGTCGGACGTTGGCTGAGAGTTCGTCCGCCATTTTGTTTCAGAATCTTTTCCAGTAAAGGAACGCAGTGAGCATCGATGCTGTCTGTTTTTGAGGTGCATTGTGGGATTTATTAGGGAGCCTTCGTTCCAGTGCACTGGAGGAATTTGTGATCGAGAAAGCACTGAGTACTGAACCAGCGAGCTGACTGACACACACACTGTTGTTTCAGAGTCCTGGAAAAAGACTCGGCTGGTATTTTGGGTATTTTGAGACTGGAGCCTGTCCTCTGCGCTAGTTTCACCTGTCCATGTCCACTGAACCACCCTCACGAGTTCTGCGTAGCTCCCCGTACCAAGCAGTCCCCGAACCCCAGCGTTCCTAAGTGTCCTATTCATTGAAGACTGAGCGGTTTGTGATGAAGGTTAGTTCCTCCTTGACCTGTATCCATCTAGATGGTTTTGTGGTATAAATGGAATAAAACACGTCGGGACAGTTCACAGGATTATAAAGTGCTGTACCGGTCCTCTTTATAAGCGTACGGAAGCTGGCACTCTGGTGCTGAGCAGAAAGAAGAAACACTCGCAGTGGACCTCTGAGACATGGTCCGGTTCAGCAGCGTGCTGCAGGAGAGAAGTGACCTCATTATCAGATGATCATACACGCCCAGGACGGACATGAATACAGCGTTCATAACGTGCAGAGAATCAGAATCATCTACATCAGACTGGAAATGCAGATGTTTTACCTTCCGTTATCTTCAGAGCCTTTAAAGTTCACAGCTGTATCCAGAGAGCGGGAACTGGCCCGGGCTCTGGTGCCACTGTGTCCCGGCTGAGACCTGTGCATCGCGGAGCTGTAGGAGGAAACACACAGCATCGTGAAGACCACGGAACCATCAAAACAAGTGCGGGACACACATCAGTCAGCGATTGGTTAGAGAAAATATCCACACATTTGAACCTCCAAAAGAGCAACATTAACTCTTTTATTAAAGAATACGACAGAACCGCGACTGTCTGGACCAGAGCGTCTACCAAACATCAGAGAGCAGGTAACGATGACCAGAGAAACACGATGCTACCACCACCATGCTCATCTACATCAGACTGGAAATGCAGATGTTTTACCTTCCGTTATCTTCAGAGCCTTTAAAGTTCACAGCTGTTTCCAGAGAGCGTGAACTGGCCCGGGCTCTGGCTCTGGTGCCACTGTGTCCCGGCTGAGACCTGTCCATCGCGGAGCTGTAGGAGGATGAAGACGGCACGTTAAACAGGAACTGCTGTAGTCGGAGGAATC
>JAFFST010042135.1:0-13655 GCA_022414735.1 Noturus placidus | reverse complement strand
CCCTCCCTCCCTCCCTCTCTCTCTCTTTCTATCTCTGTGCCCCCCCCCCGATGCACTCCTAATGGTCTGATGTAGCTCATTTCACATCTATCCTTATATACATCGATGTTAACTCTGTGTACAGTGTAAATGTCCTGATGAAATGTTTTTTTACTCCCATACTTAAGTGACCTTTTCTCCTCTACATTTACGCTTGGCTTATCCTTAAATCAGGCCTTTCCGATATACTGGATGCAAGGTTTTTTTTTTTTTTTTTTACAAAACATGGTTAAAGTTATTTCTACCATTTTCATTTCACACCAAATGCAGACAGAAAAATGTATGACAGGGATACAAGGGAAGGGAAGTGAGTAACGTAGCTGGACAGAGTCCGTCCTGCCTTGCCTGAGGTGAAACAAGTGCCTTGGACTGTAGGACAGCTGGGATTCTCGAGTGTTCTGGAGAGGAAAGATTTCAGTATTTCGTCGATCTCGTTCTAGAATAAATCAATTCTCGGGGGTCGGCAGCCTAACTCCTCTTCAGAAGCCTCAGCAGCAGATCCACAAACACATCAGTAGCAAGTGCTTTGAAAATGTTTGACTTTTAAAATAACGTCATGGCTCGGCCACTGCCAGCTCTCCACGTGCCTTCAACTCGTGTGTGTGTGTGTGTGTGTGTGTGTTCCTTCAGACTGTTGCTGTGTGACCTTGTTTCTGTTGTCCTTGTCTGAGAGCGTGCTCTGTTCCCACCTTTCAGATGGGTTTTTTTCTGCCAATTAAAACTACAATGTGACGCTCATCTCACTAATCTGCTGGGTTTTTATTAATTACCAAGATACGTTGGCTAAAGTTAAATATACACCCTGTACACCACGGGTTTAGTAAACCAGACAAGAAGACAAAGATATTTGCTTCTTTAGGTTTGCACTGGAGCTACTAATGTGGCTAAGTAAAGGATGCTTATAGACGCCAATTTAGGGCTCTATAAATGGTTTATATATATATATATATATAGACATAAAGATCCTACAGAACTTTAAAAGAAAACTAACATACACTAAAATAGTTTTCTTCCACAGCAGATAGTTTGGTTTCACTGTCCGCGAGCCTCAGTATCAGATCCAAAGGTAAGTTAATTTAACACTTCTGAACTTCCATCTATTTGTCTTCCATTATTTTATCGTTCGTGGTATATCAATCGCTAAAGACAAGATCCCAGCATTAGAACCGGGTCTGGTTCTGCTAAGTACTCATTACAACTTACAGCTCAATTTCCTTATAAAACTGCACTAATTCTACCTTTTTATTTTAGTTTTAAAGTAAAGGGTCGTCAAACAAAATATTGATGAAATAAAGTTCCATGTATTACTGTACTTACATTTTTTAAACGGAGAGAGTTAATTTCAGTACTTTTGAAGCCATCTTTTCTCTACAGCATTTCTTTGCATGCGCCGTTTGCACAGCACTGTATAATAAGAAGAAGAAGAAGAAAGTGTGGAATCTTCCATCAGCTGAGGCGTTTGTTTTAGGCTCACGGCTATAAAAATAAAGCGTTTTAACTCGACTGAATGTTCCAGATATAAAAGCGCAGTAATCCATGCAGATTAGATGAACTGGAAGCGAGGGTTCTGCTGGTTTGTCGCTGTTTGTGTATAGATTCACTGGAGCAGGAGTATTATTGAACATCCTAACATTTCCCTATAAACCCCGCCCAACTTTAACATGAAATCTGCCTTTTGATTGGTGTAGAATTTTCAACCCCTCCCTAGCCCAACATGTGTAGACTCCTTTGATCTTTACCTGTTCACTATCTCTGCTAAATGAAATAAGACGCAGCCTTATGATGATGGGAAAGCGTAAACACAGCACCCAGCCAACCATTTGATCACTTCATGTGGAAAATAAGACTGGGAGCACTCGTCTTGATTAATGAGCCTACGTCCACTCTGATTAGATCACTCGCCCACTTGACACACTTCTCTAAGCTCTTCACACACAATACATTGTGCTCGGTCTCTCTACAAGAACCGCAGTGAGCGTACTAAATAACGTCCTTTATGAAGGCTTGGGAGTTGTTTTTTCTGCTTCCTGCATTCATTCATGTTGCGTAACTGCTTTATCCTGGTCAGGGTCACAGTGGATCTGGAGTTTATGAGGTGGGAATACATTCTGGATGTGACACCAGTTCATCACAGATCCCCATGCACACACATTCACACCTAGGGGCGAGTTAGCAGAACCAGTTCGCCTTCCAGCCATATAAACATGGCGGACTGTGGAGAACCAGGAAAAAACCCCAAGCTCAGGATCAACCCGGAACTCTGAGATAGCCACGCTGGCCTTTGCACCATTGTGCTACCCGACAGCGCTACTTGTCTCCCTGTGACTCTTTAGCTGTAGGGGAAACAAAGCTAGCAGACTAATTGTTGCATTAATGAATCTGAATCTAATCAGGAGTTTAATCTGATTTCATGCGAGAGCAGTGCTGCGTTAATAAACTGATTATAAATGTGAGGCTTGGATATCTCATAAATGTAATCAACACTTAATGGGCTGTTATCAGGCGTGACGTCAGGTGTTGCAAAGAACAAGTGTAATTAGGATGTAAACAAGTCTAGATTGGTGTGATGAACCCGGAAAGCCCGTTTAAGACTGCTCCCTTACAGGCCAGAGCCACAGCCATGCTCGGAAGTGTAGACGGCCATTAGCGGAATACATGCACCAACATTTGCGCTTACCCCGACTGATAAACATCAGCCTACGTATTTTACTTTTATAATGCATTCAAGGCTAATGTGGCTAATAAGTAGATAATGGGGATCTAATGTACGTACTGGAGCAGCAAGGCCACTTCTATCGTTTTCACATTGAAGACATTTGGGTTTGACGTCCAAAGCTGAATGACATGATGGATCAAAATTTCAGCTTTCATTTGCTCATATTTACATCTAGACCTGCGTGAAACAAGGACGTCTGTGTCTCAGTGGGTAGAGCGGGTTGTCCACTAATCCACTAATCGTAGGGTTGGTGGTTGGAATCCCGGCCCGGGTGATCCCATGCCGAAGTGTCCTTGGGCAAGACACTGAACCCTAAGTTGCCCCCGATGGCAAGCTAGCACCTTGCATGCAGCTCTGCTCCCATTGGTGTGTGAGTGTGTCTCATTTGTAAGTCGCTTTGGATAAAAGCGTCTGCTAAATGAATAAATGTAAATGAAACAACTTGGAACATGGCACCTTCTGTTTGAACTCAATCACCACCCCACCCCCCAAAGTGATCAATAATATTGGAACACGTGACTGCTCGGTGTTTCTTGCTGCCCAGGTGTGGATGTTAAATTGATTGTTTAAAGAATGTAATAGTTCTGAATGTCTACTCCTGGTTTGAGCCCCTGGTTTCACCTGAGAAGACTGCATTTGTTGTTATAAAGGATAAACCAACATGATGACCAGAGGGCTGTTTATCAGAGAAAAGCGAGCCATTTTGTTGCTGAGACACGAGGGAAAATCGATCAGAGCCAATACAACAACTTGGAATGTCCTGAAGAGGAAACAAAGCACCGGTGTACTGACAATCAGACGTCTTCTTCACTCATCTTTTGATCTCAAACCCAAACGTTGTCAATGTCTAATAAAACCATGGTATTGGCCTTGCTCTTCCAGTACTTTCACAGGGGACTGTATTCATGGTGTATATATCATTTTCACCTAATTAAGGTTTATTAGTGTAAATGTGCCGTGCTCACATTAATGAATAGAGACGCGTTGTTGTAAAGTTCTGTATTATGTTAGATAATTCCTTATTCTCTTTTAATGGAAAACATTAGGCTCATTACGCTCTGTGTGAAAGGTTAGTCGCCCGATTCAGCCTGAATGAGCGTTCTCTTTTCATCGTGATGGTGTATACACAGCACACTGCTCTTCACTGACTAAACACAAAGGCTTTTCTATGAGCAATGAGTCACTCTGGAATTTACTGAGAAGCAACAGCAATATTCTCAGGCTTCTGCTTTACTGATCATGTGGCAGGTCTGCCATTACACTCCAGAAACATAAAGCCTGCACAGATTCAGTTATGAGCGTGATCCCTTGCTTATTTTTGCCCTTTACATTAACAAAATATCTGAGCACCCGCCTCTAAATGTTTTCAGTATACAGCATAATGGGCAATTTTTTCTTTATTTCCGTATTCACTCGACTAAATCTTTAATATTTGTCACTTTGTACGTCTGTAGTTACTGACTGTGTGTCAGTCCTCCTCTACTCCTGTCCATTAAACAAAGAGAGACCACCACTGAGCAGATATTTGGGTGGTGGACCATTTTAGCACAGCAGGAGTCTGTTAATTCGATTCATACTTTTAACAACAGTCACAAACGCAACTTTAAAGAGTATCCGGAATTAGGTTTTCATTTAGATCTGTAAGGAGTTAGGCAGAGGAGACAGAGAGTTCTTCCCTGCCACTGAGATAGCACGAGGAAGAAACCTTGAGAGGAACCAGACACAAAAGGGAACCCGTCCTAGTACTTTACACAGTGTAAAGAACCACAAAAATGGTCCAGCACCTGAAAGGTTGTGTGCTGATTGGTGGTAATCTGTAGAGGACAGGGTCATGGGGGATGACAACAGATGTCCTATGGTCTGTAATTGTATACCTGTGCAGGCCTCTACAAAGCGTGGACAAAACAAAGGAGTCAGCTCTTGATAAGGACCTTGACTAAAGCACAAAGCTTCATGGGTAAGTTCTAAATACATTAACTTCAAAATATAAAAGAGGTCTGACCATTAACTCCATGGAACACCATGTCTGATGAGACAACTTTCACCTGATTTCCTCCATCTGGCCGGATCTATGTTTGGATGAAGCCAAAGAATGCCTTGAACCCACACCATCTGCTGCCAACTGTTCAGTCCAGCGGGGATGCAGAATGCCATGGACTGACCTCTCATGCGTTGGATAATTATGTAACAGGACTAGGTGCACACTATGGTTCATTCCTGAAGGAGCCCCAAACTGATGGCGAGATGGAGCGGGGACGCCCTAATTATATAAATTCTATGAAATTGTGTTATATCAAACTGGTACCAAAAGTTTCACGACCCCCATGCAGTACCTCCGCGGACCCCCTGTTGAAGACCTCCGCTCTAGAGCACAGGCTGCCGAGTAGATATCCAGCTACTTCATTCCTCAAAGAAATGGAAGATCATCTTTGATGATTGATCTCAATATCCCATTCAGGGCAGTGTCCCAGGACAGATGAAAGCTGTTCTGAAGTGAAAAGGTCGTCCTACTTCTTATTACGTCCTTGATATTTCATTTGTTTGGGGTTTTTTTTCTCCAGTTGCTTATGCACTGCCACCAAATGCACACAGGTACTGGGCTGATCTTTATAACAGACAGGACCAGGATGCACTGTGGGAAGAAGGAAAGCCTGCTGAGGCGGTGTGATGCTCTGGGTAATGTTCTGCTGAGGAACCTGGCCTGTTTCAGCAGGATTGTTTAGGAACTGTTTGAGGAACATGACAAAATTCAAGGTGTAGACTGGACCTCCAAATTCCCCAGATCTCAATCGGACCGAGCGTCTGTGGGACGTGTGGACTGCATTAAAATGCACCAGTGCATCAGGTCATTAAATGTAAATACCACCTGCGAGTTGCTGATGTTCCTCTGTGATCAGCGTGTTTTTATGAGGTGAAGCTACACTCTGATGTAGACGCATTCACAGTAAGATTTGATTTCACCCGTTTGCTTTTGACACGTTTATGAACACCTCACAGTGTACGTGTGTATTAAACAGTCAGGATTCCGTCTTTTCACTTCAGAGTCCAAAATCTAATTATACGTGTGCATTTTATTTACACATAAAACAAAACAACACAAAAAGAACTCAACGCATGCAGAAATGTTGCTCAAGGCACCAAAGTACTGTACAGCAGGAGCGCAAATTAATGACCTGAACGTGTCATAGACCAGAACATCGTCAGTTATATGGCTTTTATAAAACATTTGTTCAATATTATGCTTTCAGCTATAAGGGTTCTTTGGTTAGTCCATCCCGGGGAACCCTTAAAGCTTCTATGTAGAACCCTACAGCAGTGTGTCCAGGTAGAACCCTTTCTGGAACGCCAAAAAGCAAGGAATTAGTTAATGACTCCTTAAAGACTCCTTGCAGTGATGATCTCAGCTTTGATGGTGTAATTATTTCCGTGCCTTGTTCAGCCCAGTTGCCATAAAGCCTCTCAAACATTTATGAGCAAAATGCATTAACATTTGTGTCACGCACATTAAATAATGGATGTCATGCTATTTTTTCCCCGCTTAAAGCACCTTTTTTATGACGGATGAACATTTTTATGTTTATCATTAACGAGTAAAGTGGTTCCACCTCCTGCACAAGAGAATAATGTTCCTCAAAACACGAGTGTTTCCCAAACCAGCTTGTAAGGTCCTTTTTTTTTTTTGCTCCATTCCAGCAACTAATAAACCACGCAATCCACAACGCTACATAATGGTACGGGCTGCGAAAGCTGAAGAGAGAAGACACACGCACCACAGATCAGAGAATTGTTCCTCAAGGCGCGGAAGTGAGAACTGTCACTCCCAAAAGATGTGTTTGTGATTACTGTCCCGTGAGTGTGTGCTGAACGTCTGCGAGTAGGTTATAGTTTAATATAATCATTATATTATCACTTCAATGTCTCCAGCTCATCTTAACCTACAACCCTTACTTACGACTAAAAGGCATTAAGGAAAAGACGTGGTTTTGTGAGCAAGCTTCCCACTTCTCAGTCAGGCAGCAGGTCTCTGAAGGAACTGAAGCTGAAACTACGGCCTGTGGATCCCAGAGCCGCGTTGGAGTGAATTCTGGGAATTTTCTCCATCAGTCTGGAGACGCCACGTCTTCTGAAGGAAGGAGGCGATTTGTCCATTTGCTGCACTATTTCTGCGTAGAGCGCATGGAACACGCTGGCGGTTTCTTCCCAACCGTCACGAACGGAAATCTCACGCAGAGGAAGTTTGAGGCTGTGCGATAAACTCTCGCCCTCCTTTACTGACACCATCCTGTCAAACTCCAGGTCTTTTTTATTAGCCACGATGATGACTGGTGGAGGATCAGGACAGCTTCTTCTGCCGTGGATGTGATTCACCAGGAAGCACAGGCGCATGACTTCATCGAAACTGCAGCGGTCAGTGACGGAGTAAACTACGAGGAAGCCGTCGGCCCATTTAATTTTCTCTTCCATCAGCAGCGCGTCTTCCTCCTGCACGGGAATGATAATCGGGTTATTATGTACTGATCAGTGACCTCGATCCTGTATTTTAATGTGTATTACGCACTTGCAGTTTTCGGCACATTTTGGCTTTTCTATGGTTTTACTATTTTACAGCTTTTGAAGCACTGTGCGTGTGTGACTTGACCACAGTCTTCTTGTGAACAGGGACACAACCTAGTGTACAAGTCTTTCCTTGCCAAGACAAAGCCTCTACTTCAACAACGCTTTTGTCAGGCATTCTTGTGGCCACACATGGTAACTAGTGGCTCGATGCTGACTTAGCATAGGATATCGGAGCTACAGTGGTCTCCAGAAGTGATGTGCAAGCCCATGACCTGGCATCAGCTAACCACTGCCCCGCTGATTTGTGGGATAGTCTGAGCACACCCAAAGAAAACAGCAACACAGGTGTTTCTCAGACGACTGAGGAACCAGAAGTTACACTATATGACCAAATGTTTGTGGAAACCTGACCGTCACACAAATATGAGGTTCTTCCCCAAACTTGGAAGCACACAATTGTACAGAATGTATTTTGTATGCTGTAGCATTACAGTCTCCCGTCACTGGAACCAAGAGGTCAAAACCTGTCCCTGTGTACGAAGCGAGCGCCATGAAGACATGGTGTGTAGAGATTGGAGTCGAAGAACTCGGGTGTCCTGCACAGAGCCCTGACTTCAACCCCAATGAACATCTATAGGATGAACTGCACCCCTGGCCTTCTCACCTGACATCAGAGCCTGATCCTACTAATGCTAGGACGGCTGTGGCTCAGTCGGTATAGCGGGTTGTCCACTGATCCACTGATCCCGGGTGATCCCATGCCGAAGTGTCCTTGGGCAAGACACTGAACCCTAAGTTGCCTCCGATGGCAAGTTAGCACCTTGCATGCAGCTCTGCTACCATTGGTGCGTGAGTGTGTGTGTGTGTGTGAGTGTGTGTGAGTGTGTGTGAATGAGACACAGTGTAAAGCGCTTTGGATAAACGCTATATAAGTGCGCCATTTAACATTTAATGCTCTTGAGGTTTAATTATCACAAAGCCACACACCCATGCTCCAAAATCTAGTGGAAAGCTTTTGTAGAAGAGGGAACAAAAAGGGAGGATAAACCTGGACTGAGATGTGCAAAAAGCACACATGGGGGTGATGGTAAGGTGTCCACATACTTTTTTTGGTAATATAGTGCATCTGCAGCTTGGGAAAGGTGCCCGGTCATCTTGGACTAATCGCTTGCTACTGGACACCATCCTCTCACAGTCATGAGGTGCTAGTGTGGAACACGCTCCACTTCGACATGGGGACAAACATCTGGTGACAGGGACAAGGTTTGAATGGACTGGAAGCCTCTAGACAGACTCCTACGTGTTAGTGGCACAGGTTATACGGTCACTAGCAGTTGACATTGAACAGCAGCTATTTTTAGGGACCACAGTGTCTCCCCTGGGGGTAGGGGCCATGTACCGGTAGCCTTAACATTGTCCACTCAAACCCAGTCCTGGAATGGTTACCCTATAGGAACGTTTGACCCTGCGGTCAAAATAAGAAGACAATAAATCTTAATCTGGCAACCTGCAATGTGCAATCATTCAGCTCGGGTTTCTGCTGAGCTGAGGTGGGACAACATCCTTGCCGTGACTGAGACCAGGCTCAAGGTGGAAGAGTACACCCTTAAATGAGGAAGTAACGGGTTATACAGTGTCTTCTTCTGGAAAGAATGGCACATTTACATGGGGTAGGACCAGCAATCAAGAACACACTCTTCCAAGGCTGATGTCCCACCACATCTCTCAACTGAGAACGCTTTGCCACACTTATCGAGAATGAGGACTGCTTTTCTCAGTCAGATGAATCACTTGGCTAAAGTCTGACACGATCCTCTTGGAACAACAGGATTGGGAATGGAGAGCATGGTGGACATGGAGTTGACCAGGTTAATGCAAATGGAAGAAGACTGAGAATGAACTGACCTTCACAACACACTGTTCAGGAACAGAATAAATATAAAAACAAAATGGATTCACCCCCAACTCCAAACACTGGCACCTAACTCATCATAGTGTGGTCATTAGTGATGTCCTTGTACACTGTGCTGTAACAGGTGCAGTGAGACTGCTGGAATGACCATTGCATTATTGTGTCCTCGACAGAGAGACCACCTTTCCGATTGCAAAACACCAGCAAGAAGGGTTCTGTTAATGCCTACCGTGTGAACATCATCATGTTTCTCACCTGTCCTGCAGTATCAAGGATCTCCAAGTTCACAGGTTCACCTCCAATAGCCAACTCGTGTCTGTAGATGGTCTCTGTTAAAGAGTGATGCACACGTTATCCGTGCTGTGTTCACTCAGATGTTTTATGTACAATTACAAACACTACATGCAGTCAGGATACGTAATTATAACATATATATATATATATATATATATATATATAAATACCTTCCACTTTAATAGGAACACATGTACACCTGCTTATTGATGCAGCATCAGCACACTGCATAAAACTGTGCAGTTACAGCTTCACTGATGTTTGTTCACATCAAACATCAGAATGGGGAACAGTGTGATCTCTGTGACTTAATAAACGATGTGCGGTAACCCAAAAAAGGTTGAAACACCTCGTCGATGAAAGAAACCAGAGTAGAATGACCAGTCGGGTCTGGTCTTTGGGTGAGTCTCTGCCCATGACAGCCTCAGATTCCTGTTCTTGACTGACAGGAGTGGAACCCAGTGTGGTCGCGTCTGCTTTTGTAGCCCATCCACCTCAAGGTTTGATATCTTGTGCGTTCTGAGATGCTTTTCTGCTCACCACGGTTGTAAAGAATGATTATATGAGCTACTCCTTCCCGTCAGCTCAAAATCAATCTGGCCATATCCTTATCTCTCTTATCAACAAGGCGTTTCCACCCACACAACTGACGCTCACCCAATGGGTTGTGTTTCTGAAATACTCAAACTAGCCCATCTGGCACCATCAACCACACCACAGTTAAATCACAGATCTTACTTTTTCCCCATTCTGATGTTTGATGAGAACTACAGCTCTTGACCTGTATCTATGCTATATACTATATACACACATTGTCATGAAGATATTTTTCAGACTACAGAGTTTCCAAAGCATGACCAGTCACGATTAAAAACACATCTATGATGAACATTCAGACGATTTCCCATTACAAATCAAATGGCGTTTGTTATGTTTGCAGAATTGCTGCTTTACTGCCATCTTTCGCTTTCTTATTAAACACAAAACTGCTCTTCACCTCATCTGGAATGCTCCGTCTTATAGCATTATGGAATTTAGGACACTTTCCTTTGTACAGTAGGTATACAACTGTAGTCCATCTGTTGCTATGTACAGTTCGCCAGCCAGCTCTGGAAAGTGATTAAAACATACTGTACACAATAGTGTCCGGCGCTGGTGTGAGCGGATAAAGCCACCAGATTTCAGGGCTAAAACATTTCAGTGTCACTGCTGGTTTGAGAAACAATCCAGCAACCAAAATATCCAGTTTACAGAAAGTGACACTGGCGAAGGCTCGAGGATGAAGAAGGCATTGTGTAAAGAAGGAATACAAAAGTACACCTAGCACTGCACTACTACTACTGTACACATCTGGGGTTCGATCCAGGAAGTGAACACGGTGAATTCGAAGTATTATTTTCAGATGTTAGTGTCCTACATCTGAAAATCTGTTCTGCACTAGCATAAACACACGAGTGATGAAATTAGGAAACAGCGACATCACATGGCCACGTGGTGTCACTGCAGTGATCTTAAACAAGCAGGATTAACAGTGAAGCGAGTTTATAGTGTTTAAACCCCACATGTGGGTGAAGAACAGTGCAGCATCCACACACACACACACACACACACACACACACCTACCCAGAGTCGGATCATATTCCCCGATAAACCTCCTGGTGATGAAGCGCACAGCCAGTGCTGGAGGAAACACAACACACACACTTATGAAACACGTGTCAGGGTTGTGTTGATGAGGGTGTGTTGTGTTGATGAGGGTGTGTTGAGGTTGTGTTGATGAGGGTGTGTTGAGGTTGTGTTGATGATGCGGGAGTGTGTGAGGGTCTGAAGCCGTTACCTGTTTTCCCGACTGCACCTTGTCCCAGGATCACAATCCGGACCGTTCTGGCGGAGGGGAAGCTTCCGGTTCTGCGTAAAGTCCGCGATAACGCGAAATTAGAAGACATGACTGTTTACTGAGCCGCTGATCAGGAGGGGAACCGACACACACACACACACACACACACACACACACACACCAAGCACGCAGGAGCGGAATAATCACGCGGGCGTGTAACGGAGAGCCTCATCTCTCCAACTCCGGCTCCTGTCTGACTGACACACACGCGCAGACACACACACACACGCGCAGACGCAGACACACACACACACGCGCGCACTCTCAGACACTAGCGCACACACACTCAGACACCAACACACACACACACACACACTCTCAGACACCAACACACACACACTCAGACACCAACACACACACACACACCTCTCAGACACCAACACACACACACACTCTCAGACACCAACACACACACACACACTCAGACACCAACACACACACTCTCAGACACCAACACACACACTCTCAGACACCAACACACACACACACTCTCAGACACCAACACACACACACACTCAGACACCAACACACACACACACACTCTCAGACACCAACACACACACACACACTCTCTGACACCAACACACACACACACTCTCAGACACCAACACACACACACACACAGACACCAACACACACACTCACAGACACCAACACACACACACACACACACTCTCAGACACTCACACTCTCAGACACTCACACTCTCAGACACTCACACTCTCAGACACTCACACACACACTCTCAGACACCAACACACACACACACACACACACTCTCAGACACCAACACACACACTCTCAGACACCAACACACACACACACACACACTCTCAGACACTCACACACACACTCTCAGACACTCACACACACACTCTCAGATACTAACACACACACACACACACACACACACTCAGACACCAACACACACACACACACACACTCAGACACCAACACACACACTCTCAGACACCAACACACACACACTGACACCAACACACACACACTGACACCAACACACACACACTGTCAGACACACACTCTCACACACTCACACACACACACTCTCAGACACCAACACACACACACACACACACACACACACTCTCAGACACCAACACACACACTCTCAGACACCAACACACACACACACACACACTCTCAGACACCAACACACACACACACACTCAGACACCAACACACACACACTCTCAGACACCAACACACACACACTCTCAGACACCAACACACACACTCTCAGACACCAACACACACACTCTCAGACACCAACACACACACACACACACACTCACACACACACACACACACACACACACACACTGACACCAACACACACACACTGACACCAACACACACACACACTGACACCAACACACACACACACTGACACCAACACACACACACACACACACACTCTCAGACACCCACACACACACTCTCAGACACCAACACACTCTCAGACACCAACACACACACACACTCTCAGACACCAACACACACACACTCTCAGATACTAACACACACACACACACACTCTCAGACACCAACACACACACTCAGACACCAACACACACACTCTCAGACACCAACACACACACTCTCAGACACCAACACACACACACACACTCTCACTCAGACACTCACACTCTCAGACACTCACACTCTCAGACACTCACACACACACTCTCAGATACTAACACACACACACACACACACACTCTCAGACACCAACACACACAACACACTCTCAGACACTCACACACACACTCTCAGATACTAACACACACACACACACTCTCAGATACTAACACACACACACACACACACACTCTCAGACACCAACACACACACACTCTCAGACACCAACACACACACACTCTCAGACACCAACACACACACACTCTCAGACAAACACACACACACACACACTCAGACACACACACACACACACACACTCTCACACAACAACACACACACACACACACTCTCAGACACCAACACACACACTCTCAGACACCAACACACACACTCTCAGACATCAACACACACACACACACACACTCTCAGACACCAACACACACACACACTCTCAGACACCAACACACACACACACACCTGTACTCTCAGACACCAACACACACACTCTCTCAGACACCAACACACACACACACACACACACACACACACACACACACACACACACACACTCACACACACAC
>JAFFST010042134.1:0-26539 GCA_022414735.1 Noturus placidus | reverse complement strand
ATCATGACACTAGCACAATGCTACGTAAATGGCACTACAGAGGTTATCGGGGACATTAAACCTCATCACGCCGAACGGGAAAAATCTTTGTAGATAAACTCAGGGCTCTACAGTGCGACCATTTCAGTACCATTTGCGACTGAAGTATTTTGTGCGACTGTGACTAAATATTTATTCGCACCGGTGCAAGTGACCTGTTCAGAGTTGTATAATACAATCGGAATAAAAACTGCAGGTCCAAAATGCATCTACATCACGCAACAGTTACTTTCACACTGCTTTTCAACTCCTAAGTCAATCAAACAAGTGTGTAAATGCTGCAGAGAAGCCATTATGATAACGAGTAATACTGAACATCATCTGCTTTTCTCAACCTCCCAATCGCCATCTTTTATTGATCACGCACTATGTTCTTCAATTCTGTCATAATTGACAAGCTCAAGTTCTCATCCCTACTTGTGTGTTATATTGTGCTACACATTAACTCTACCATCTCTAAAAAAATAAATAAATAAAAATAAATTTAAATAATTTTTTTTTAAACAATAAAATTCAATTGTCTTGCGTCTCTCCTCCTTAAACACTGTTATTGTCTTTTCTGCATACACCTGAATTGTTTTCATATTGTTATATTTGATGCATATTTTCATTTGTTTGATGGCATTTTTACTTATCCTATATTTTGGGTACAATTTTATTTATATTTTGCTTCTATGAGATGATGCACTTTAAGGACCAATCTAATTTGATGCAAAGATTTGCACATTAGCAGGAATGTAGCACAACATGGAGGTGAAAGCAGCTTAATTTAATTTGTTTATTTATAATTTGTTAATTTGTTTATTTAAATGTGAAAGTACAATAAAATATATGTTGTCTCTAAAAATCAATGAATAATCGTGACAAATAATCATGATCTCAATATTGATCAAAATAATCTGGATGATCATGTTGGCCATAATCGTGCAGCCCTATCTAGATGTCACTTTTTTTTTTAATAATAAAAATCCTTGCCACTCGTCGGCCACCATTGCTGTTTACATCGCAATGCATTCTTGGTATTGAAGTCAAATGGTTGCAACGGTCTTGATTCTCCAGCGACCCTACATCAATACAAATATGTCTTCAGCCTTTTCAATTTAACATAAGCAAAGAGGCTAATATAGAAGACATTACTGAAAATGTACATCGAAATGAAGCCGATCAGAGCGGTGAGGAGGCGGGAGTGGGGCAAAAGCCATGGTCTGTGTAGCAACTGCACGTCTGTGCCAACTGAGCGTCTGTTGTTCGAGGTAAGCATTTGGATTAAACTATCGTTTTATGATGAAACGTATTCGAATATCAATAATTTTAGAGATCAGCCATCGTATATTTTATCCTGTTAAAATTCCGACGGCCGGCGCTCTGTCGCCATGTTAACAAATCTATGCTATCTACACAGCTGCTATGTGGCCATCGCCATTACAGTCCAGCTTAACCAGTAGATTAATGATGGAGTTATTACAGTGTTACTGTTTGTGTTAACCATGGCACTGGCTTTCAAACCCTGCTTTAAAGATTATTGACAGAACCCTGCTCCCTGATAAGCACGGCTCAATGCTCTTCCAAGAGTTGTCAATATGCCTGAGTCACGATGGCAAAGAACTGTAGACCTTTTTTTCCTCGTGGGGAGTCTGGAGCCTATCCCAGGGGACTTGGGGCCCAAGGCAGGGCACATCCTGGACAGGGCGCCAACCCATCACAGGGCACAATTGCGTGCACACTCACAGTATGGACACACTATGAACAATTTAGAGATGCCAATCAGACTACAACGCATGTCTTTGGGCTGGTGGAAGAAACAGGAGTACCCGGCGGAAGCATGGGGAGAACATGTAAACTCCTGCGCACGCAGAGAGGAGGCGCAAACAGAACCCCCAACCCATGAGGTGTGAGGCAAACGTGCTAACCACTAAGTCCATGTACCCCCTGAGGTGGCCCACCTCAAAACATCCAGGACATCAAACCATCCAGTATATCCTGCCTCCAGTGTCCTTCATCATTCACAAACTCACATTATTCCAGTTGAAATCATTATGGAATGAAAGAATGACTTACAGACATTATACCCTCGTTGAGATTTCAGTTGATAAGTGAAGGATCGCTCATACTGTGAGGAAACTGAAGTCAACCTGAAACCAAGATGGTGGAGACTTGTCTCTGAATGCATACAACGAAATTCAAGTTCCTGCTTGTGTATATTAAAACGTTCTGACAACACAGATTATGTTTTGTTTGGTTGGATGTTGTTTCCCCCCGAGAACTGTACATTTCCTGCTGAACAGCTTTTAAAAGCTACCCGTCGGCATTAAAAGCGTTAAGTCAGAAACCTGCTCCTTTCACTAGGTAATGGCAGAAGGAGGGATGGGATGCTTCTTTTTTCACCATGAAGCAATGTATGGGACTCCACCATGAAAGGAGGCATGACAACCGGCAGTTTCCGCTTTCTCTTTTTTTCAATGACTGTCAATCAGCACAGGATCCACACCCCTCTCCCTCTCAGCCTATGAGCAGTGTGCCTTGACAGAAACTTGCACACACTCAAGTTTCCGCATCAAGCCTATATAAAAAATAATAAATTTTCTACCGATGGTTAAGACTTCGAATTTCCTGCAGTGGGTTGTTTATACTTTTGTTACCCCAATTTTTCTCTCATTACTGTGTTACTATAACAGAAAGCCTGGTCTTATCAAACAGCAGGAGAGAAGACAGATCTGAAGCCATCCTATGTGTGCATGTGTATTCTTTGAATAAAGGTCATCCAGGAACTCCTAATGAGCATTCTACCCAAAACAAGACAAAACCACAAGCACTCGAACAGTGTTTTACTCTTTTCCCAATCCACAAAAGCTGCACTTCATCGTTGAATGAAAATACGTACCAAAAAATTGTCAGATAAAAACACACAAAGTGAAGCGGAAAGTACCACACCCTCTATCTAGGTCATTGAAAATGTGAGCCCGCTGTGAACAGGCCAATCCAACACTACAGAGAAGGCATTTGAACTTTCGTTGACTTCTACAATGTTTACACAAGCTTCATTGAGACAGTTTGCATATTTGGTCATGTGAGCTTAGAAAGAACATGCACAAATACAGTCAGGGAATAAGATACTTACGGGATTTATAGCAGTTTATCACTGTAGTGGATATGGGATTTGGGAAATCAAGAATTTAAAAAGATAGTTTGTAGAAACCATTATTGGTCCTCTCTTGTGAACTGTCCTGTCCAGCTCAGCCCACAGGTTTAGACCAGCACCCTCGGACAGGTTACCTGCATCTGTTGGTTTTGGCCACTTGGAGTGAAGTGCAGGCTGCTCAGCAGTCCAGGAGACAAACACAAGGACTGCCAAACACAAGGACCTTGTATGCTCTCAGGTGGTTCTGCAAATGGTGTGCACTACATCATCTGCTGCACTGTGCAGTTCCTAAGGAACTAGCTCCAGTACTAGCCTTCCTTTTTTTTCCCTATAGGATTATTAAACCTATTTTAAGGTTTAAACGTATTCTACACTTTTATTTATTTATTTATTTTACTCATTTCAAGCCAGAAATAGTCTTGTACTATTGGCAGATAATTTTGCTCATTTTAAAGATTTATTTCTAGAATGAAGCAAAATTATCTGCCAACAGAATAAGAACATGTGAAGCTCTCTAATATGATTAAGAATCTTATATTTGGTTTATTGTAAACTTAATAATAGGAAATAGTAGATAAATTTGACTATAATTTTTGCAGTGCATGCTTCTCCAGGGGCTCAATGTGGGATCTCACCATTCTACTGGAGTATCCTTAAGCTTATATATGGTGCTGAAATCGCTAGCTCTAAAAACTTTCCTTTTGCTAGCAACAACATCAGAAAAAAGTGGGAGAACCTCATGCCTTTGTGATAAATGGTAAATGGTCTGCACTTATATAGCGCTTTTATCCAAAGCGCTTTACACTGTGTCTCATTCACACACACATTCACACCAGTGGTAGCAGAGCTGCCATGCAAGATGCTTACTTACTTATTGTGGTTCAGTGTCTTGCCCAAGAACACTTCGGCATGTGGAGTCATGTGGGCTGGAAATCCAACTGCCAACCCTATGATTAGTGTACAACCCACTCTACCACCTGAGCCACAGCCGCCCGTGATAAATGTGCCTTGAAAGTGTCGGTGGGCAAACGAGTGGCCATGTGTTTCAACCCAGGCTTTCAACTATTTTTGTTAACCAACTGATTGACCTTGCAATGTTCCATGAACCTCCTAAGCAGTCCATGTTGTGCCCTTCAGAACTATCCGGATCAGATGGCCCAAATTCTATCATCAGAACAACTATTTACCTATCAAGGAGTGAAGACACAAGTAGCTCATCTGACTGAGCAGATACTGGCACACTAAGTGATGGACCTAGGCCTACAGGCAGGGGGGATACTCTGCTCCTACCCTGACATGTCACTCTATGAGGACTGCGTCCGAAATTGTGTACTACGTCAGTGCCTACAGCATTCGATTCGACCATTGATCAGTATACATGTATAGTATGAATACAATCCGCACATACTACATTTCACCATGTTGGCACCGTCATACTGACCTACAACACAAAAAAAGAGGCGGTGCGCTGCCTTCCGCCATCTTTTATTCTGACAGCTCTTCCCGTTGCATTATGGGATAGCGCAGTGTGCATTGCTCCCATATTGCAGAATCTTGGCCGGAAGCAGTAGGTCATCCGGGTAATTCTCGTCTACAGTTTTGTGAATACTGAGAATTCGGACATTTCTCCATTCCTCGACAATTCCTCCTACTGTCGAGTAGGGTAGTAAGGAGATTCGGACACAGCATTAGAGTGGTCATTACTTGGAGGAGTTCTGCTCTGAAGTCTGTACTGCTCCTGCTATCTGGGCATCATTGTGCACCTTCTCCATGTTCTACAGTACATTGTCCCTCCCAGTGGCACGAGTACAGCAGCCATCTCCAAACGCCTTTCCAGTGAGTCCTAAAGTGGAAATCCAGTGGCAACTTGCTCAGATGGTTTCAGGGAAATGGCTTTATGGAAATGATAGTGACACAAAAAAAACAGTCACTCACAAACTTTGTTGAAAGTCTGAACAGTCCTTCACAAATTGTCACACAACTGTGATGTACACTCTTACAAGAAACAACTGAAATATTAATACTAAGAATAAACACTAATACTAAGAATAAAGAAATCCCTCCAACCCTACTCTAGCCATACTGATGGGATTAAAAATACGACTGGATGAGTGCTGTTCGGGCGTCCTTCATATTTGATAACCACCAAATATTCATCAGTGAGCTAATAACCTACATTCATCTCGAAAACGTCTCAAACACATCACTACCGAAGTAATGAAGCAGTTCTGTGAACGGCTACTGCTAAATCTCAGAGATGAGCTCAGCTTCTCTCTGCTCATTACACACACAGTTTAATGAGGTCAAGCAGCCACTATGTAAGACACACTACACATTGCACACCTACGTTGTCTTGTACTTTCAATCAGTTCATTTATTAGTGCTATATATCACCCTTATTACACTATCTCGGAGTATAACGACTTACATTGGGCAGTATTAGTAGGGGGGCATCACTAAATGGGTGTGAACCATTTCCTCCAGAAAGACTCATGCTTAACAATCAGGCCACCTTCTTCTGGCCCAAAAAGCAAGATGCTCACTTTGAAAATGGCATGGCATTTCTGGGAAAATCTTCTGAAAATGTCCTTGGGTTCCTTTTACAAAAACAAAAATGAATAAAATACATAAGAAAGCACTAAAACACTAAATAACACTGTCCTTAGAGATATTCGATTATAAGGTGTGTCAAACGAATCACAGTTACATGCTTAAACAAGCTCCGTGGCACTATTGTATGTAGGTGACATACTTGGTAGAGGAGATGTGTAGGAGTAGACGCAGGCTCTACGAGCCCAGCACAGGGGAAAGGGGCTGCATCCGCTGCTCTCCATACGCTCGCCTCTTCCTCCTGCTCCTCCACCTGGTTCTCTCTCCCAGGCCCAGCGGCTCTGCAGCTCCCTCTGACACACATGGGGAGCGGGGGGCCGCCCGGGCCCACCTTGGCCCTCTATGACCTCTGGTTTGCCAGCGGCACGGTGGGGATATTTGGTTAACCGAGTAACCCTGTTCGACGCTGGCGCAGAATAATCCCAGCAGGTGAAGCGAGATGAGAATGCCCGACAGACAAATCAATACTGCTTGAGGTACACAAACTGAGCCGTCTATATCACTACATGTATACTGATCCGGTGTATCCAACCGAGCTTTATGGAGAAATCCAAAAATAGACAGGTGATACTTTAAAAACTAATTCAGAGACTGGAATAGAAATCCTCAAGCGATGAAATGCAGGTTCCTGGAGGACACCTTCTATTGCAGAGTTGACATCCAGAATGAAACGGAAAGCAACGCTGCAGTGTGTGTGCGCGTGTGTGAGAGTGAGCCGTGTGAGCATTTGTGCTCGACTTGGATAGAGGAAGAGCGAGGAACAGAGCCGGTGAGAAAGGGAGGGGAGAGGAGCGAGAGACAGAGAATGGGTGAATCAAATCAGGGCAGCTGGAAAAAGGGGGAGGAGTTACCTAACCAATATGCTAATTCTTTGCAGCAAACTCTTTTGCTATTTTCTCAGTCAGAATGTTTGCAAACAGCACATGATCAAGCCCAGTGGCTGCAGATCAGGTTTGATGAGCACACTTCACCATGCATCAGCACAATGACATCCAAACAAATGCACAGAAATTTCACAAACAGTATGACGAAATTTAAAGAAACTACCCTTAACCCTTGATCTTTCATTCTATTATTATAGACTAATTTGTTTATTTGCAAACTTTGTATGATGACAGTGAGCCAGCGATCACTGTCTGAATACTATTGGACTTTTTATGTTAATGTTAATGCAATAGCAAATATTTCACATTTTATATGTAAACGTGTTCCCCTTTTCCCGAAAGGTTATGTCTCGATACACTTTATAGCGCCTTCATTGCATGCTTTATTTTATGCTTTATTTAATTTACTTTGGCCTATATATAAATTTGGTAATAGGTTTACTGACTAGATCATGAGTGTGTACAGTCAATAGGATTGCATTGAAGAAGCTTAAATTGGTTCTGTAAGGTACTATATACACCATAACAGTGGTGTAGCATTAAAGACAGTTAAATGCTAAATCACTTGCTAATCTTTATTTGTTTAACAATTCATTGTTGATCACCCCGGTAATGCAGACGGAATGTCAACAAACCCCTTACAAAGGAAGGAAGTCAATTGAAGCTTTTGTGGTAATCACAGCAAATCACAAAGGCTCTCCATTAAATCATACTCCTTCAAAGTGGATTTTTGAAGGACTACAGAGCAATTACAATGCATCGCTCTTACAAAGATCTACATAGGAAGTACTACCAAGAACATTGTCTTATTATGCAGCTTTCCATAAACTTTAATATGAGGCCTGAAATGAGAGGACGCTCATGCTGACCTTTACCCTCACATGTTAGGCAGAGACGAAAAAGTGATCAAGGCAGATAAACTAATCGATGAATTATATATCGATGGTTCTCAGAGTGCGGTCCAGGGGAACCCCCAGCGGTCAGTGAAAAACAGTCAGGAGGGCTTTTTCCACAACCACCAACAACCTCTCAAATTCTCAAAGTATGCACATTTAGAGTTTTTATACAAATAATTCTCTTACCTGATCACTTGATTTTAAAGGGATTCGTTGAAAAACCTTAAAAAGCAAGCAGTCCGATAAATAAAGTCGATTTGGAACTAATGTGCTCGGTCGTTGGAGAGTTCAGGAATAGAAAGCTTTATAAATACAAACGAGAGTACATGTTTTTTTTTTTTTTTTTTTTTTTTTTAAATCCCATCAAATAATTCTGTACTGAATGAGTCCATACAACTGAATTTACTCTTAAGGTGTCCCTGGCTACAAAAAGGCTGAAAACCCATGAACTGGTTAAATGACTTAGTTTTAAATAGAAATGTAACCGTGTTTCTATTCTTCTCTTTGACTTGTGTGGCATACATAAGAAATAACATACTAAACCATGCTGTTGTATGTAAATAATACATGCTGGGGTGGTATGATATGGCCCAACACAATATTTATATATTTATATTTATACTTAATATCAGATTTGAGACTTCAACCACACTGTGGTACAGACTAACTTACCAACCTGTTATATAAAAGAACATCTCCCACTCCACTCATGTTTGCTTTTCATCTTTTATGACCTTGGTCTTAAAGCCAATTCCCTGCAGGAGTAAAGGTTCGATCCCCACAATAGAGACTAGATAGTTCCATTTCCTGCTACCCTACCCTCCCACAGGAACTGTACTGGCTCAAATATCAGCCCGGAAAACCATTATGTGCTCAATACTGGCCTTTATGGGCATAGTACAGCCTCACATGGAAAAACTCCCTATGTATGAAATGCCCCCCTTGTTCCTCCTCCTTTCCCCATCTGGAATCTGTGTACACATTCAGTCAACGCATCGAAGCTGAAAACCATGAATGCAAGTTAATGGATGCAGTGATCACTTTCCAACCTTTTAGGGATAGTTTAGATATTTGCTTACCTCCGTAGTAGGAAATCCTGGCAATATCTGCAATAAAACGGAGAGAAAAAGAAACCAGTCACACACCAGTCTTTACAACACCAAGACTACACAGCATCCATTTAGGGCAGTGTGGTGTACGCGCGTGTGTTCTGGGAGCAGGGACAGAACACAGAATGACCATGTGTCCGTGTAGAGAGAGCCCTCTAGCTGTACGGTCTCTCACAGCTGTAAGAGCTAACAGAGCATCAGCAAAAATAAATAACAACACTGAAATATTAAAATACCTTGGACAAGCACTGAGGTAACAATCCACTAGTTAAATGATGCAGATCAACGCAGAACAACTGTCTTTGTTCTGTGTTTCCTCCACAAGAGATTTTAGCTGCTCTTCCAGGAGGCGGGCGTACTTACAACCAACTACTAAATTCTTTAACACATGACCGCAACTAGCTAATAGTAGCATCACCCTTAATCTAGAACAAATCTAGGCTTGGGAAGAGTGCAAACAGGATAGAAAAATTCTAAACTTGTATGTGAATCACACAAACTTATACATGAAAGAGATGTATATATACACACAATTTGATCCGTCTGTCCAGAGCACATTAATCCAAACAGTCTAGTCTTTGTCTATTTGCTCATTGGCAAACTGTAGTCTTGTATATGCTTTTTCCTGGCTCGCCTCCCATGCAGGTCAGTTTTGTGCAATCTCTTTCTGATTGTAGAAGCATGCACTTTGACACCACCAGCTCCAAGACTTACTAGCAGATCCAGTGATGAAATTTTGGGGTTCTCTGAGACCTCTTTTTGCATCAGACGATCTGTTATTGGGCTGAATTAGCTGGGACGGCTAAGTCTTTTGAAATCTGCGCCACTTGTAAATTATTTTTCTTACGGTGGAATGAAGCATTTCAAATCATTTGGAGATCTTTTTAAATCTCTTGCCAGATTACAAACTTCCAATGTGTTTTAATCCATTCAACCATTTGGCAGTGCTGTAATGCTCAGATTAGCAAAAGGCAATTTACTTTTCATTTAGTTCTAACCCCGCTAGGACCAATGCAAGTGGAGAGACAAGACACATCAAATCAATCTGGAACATTCAACTGCGTAGCTATAAGATTAACACAGCTAACAGAGGTAATTACTTTACTGACTTTGTAATCATACCAAAGGGTTGTCAGCGGGGTTTGTGTTTATTAGGGATGTAACTGAACACAGAAACATTACTTACGATCAACAGGAAATTCTAAACAGGAGGTGCACTATTCTTTTTGTTATGTTTTGTTTTAGACAGTTTTCCAAAAAGGTTCACAGGGCATCTGGTTGAGACTTGGGGTGCATGACATGTTACAGAACATTAAAAAAAAAATCCAGATTTTTTTTTTTTGTTGTTGTTTTGTGCAGGCATTGGAGAGAAGTCGGATATAAAGCTACAAAAAAATTATTCAATCATCCTGAGACCTGATCTGGGTTGCAGTGGGTGGTTTAAATTAGGCTACTAGTTTGTTTATAGAACGCTATAAACAGGAATGACGTTTTCTTGTAGGCCAACCCGGAAATTAGCATCACCCTGGTTCCCTTGAAAATCCCTAGATTTTAGATTATTGCAGAAAAACAAGCTCTGTGACCAACAAAAGTTTCTGATTCTTACACATTTTGTTCAGCAAGATTATCTTCACAAGTGAACACAACATTTATGAATTGTGAAGACTAAATACAATCGGCAGAGGTAAAAAGCTAATCTTAGGTGATAAACGAACGACACCACGGTCACATGACTTCAACGTCACCACCACTACACTTCTGACAAGTCTTTCAATCTTCACTTAAAAAACATTGCAATTAGAAAATACTCTAAATTGATCAATCTACAAGTTGGAATACTTTGGAGTATAAACACAAGGCGGCTGTAGTAGATGAGTTTTCCGGTTCGCCGTGATGACCTTTAATTTCCATGACAACTTTCGTAGTCCCGTTTAGCCACTTGTTAGCAACCGAGTGGGGTATTACTGATGTACATATGTAGTAGAAGAAAATGTGAAAATATCTTGAGCTTCTGTTAACAACAGACCTTATTTCAGACTTTAGGACGATCGAATCAGAAGTGCTAAAATGCTAAAAAAGCTCGTTTCCAGGTGTGAGGACTCATTCCTTCAGCACGCTATACAGTGGGAAATAGATCCAACTAAATTTGTTAGAAAATACTGCAGCAGGCACAAACATATGATTTGCATGTACAAATATTTATGGACTATACATTAATCAACACCTCAGTGACTCATCTGTTGGAGTGGAGTCTGAGAGATTTTTTTGTTTACAGCGAAACTGTAGGGTTTATTGCTGCACGCCATACACATTACTATAAGCTACTTCTTGTTGGGGTCTTCAAAATCAAATCCAATGTAGAGAAACAGATTTCTATTCTTCTTTTGAGCCCCAGGTGCACAGACATGTATTCAAAACTCTTGCACACTCAAATTGCACCCTAAACAATTCCTACAAACATTTATATATGAATACACTGACCTTTAAAAAGTCTGCAGAATTGAATAGCATCATTATCTCTCAGAACGCACTGACCGTGAGCGTGAATAGATGATTGGGTCTCGTATCACACCATGGCTAACTGAACTGCATTCTACAACAGCAAAAGGCAAAGGTGCCATACAGCACACCTGACATTAAGAACTGCCAAGACCTATCTACATTCGAAGGGTTCTTCCTTAAAGAGTCGATGCAGAACTCTGCAACGGAGTAGGTCCTTGTACTAAGGGGTACATGCAGAAGCCTTTTGTCACCTTCATTATATAATAAACCCTTAAAAAACTATTTTTTTATTGACAAACTATATATTATATATATATATATATATATATATATATATATATATATATACACACACACACACACACACACACACACGTATATACACATACATACATACATACACACACACACACACACACACACACACACACATATATATATATATTAATAATTATCAATTTGTATAGCGTTTTTTACAATGGTACATTGTCTCAAAGCAGCTTTACAGAAATATCATTTTTACATTTACAAGCGACTTACTAATGAGATCACATTCACACACCAATGGTAGCAGAGCTGCCAGCTTGCCATTGGGGGCAACTTAGGGTTCAGTGTCTTGCCCAAGGACACTTTGGCATGGGATCACCCGGGCCGGGATTCGAACCGCCAACCCCACGGTTAGTGGATTAGTGGACAACCCGCTCTACCGACTGAGCCACAGCCGCCCTGTATATATATATACACCGTGTAACTTTTATGTGGACACCTGACCACCTGTGCTTTTTGAACATCCCATTCCATTTTCTAGAGTGGCTGTGAAGATTTGTCCATTCAGCAACACGAGCACATTAATGAGCTCATGCGCTTACTTCAGGTGAGGAGGTGTTCAGTGCAGTTGAAGTCAGGACTCTGTGCAGTTCTTCCACTACACCCTGGGCAATCCATGTCTTCATGGAGCTCTCTTTGTCATGCTGAAACATTTGGTCCTCTTAGTTCCAGTGTAAAGAAATCTTAATCTTACAGCATACAAATACATTCGAGAATATTGTGGGCTTTGTGGCAACAGATTGGTGAAGACGGTCTGGTGTCCACAAACCTTTGGCCACATTGTATTTATATGTACAGCCTGAATTCACATTAGCTTGTAGTTATTGTGTGCAAACATTTTGAATGAGATGCCAGTAGGCAAAATGTAAATGTGTACATATAACCCACGCTGTAGGACTGGTTAATCCGAATAATAATTAATTGAGGTTAATTGGAATAATTTCATTGATGACAGCTGTATGATAATTACTTTTGAGCACGAGACTGAATGTGATTGGTTCATTCAACACAGCCACATTCCCAATTATAAATGGGTGTGCACACTTATGCAACCAGGTTATTGTAACTTTGTTTTCTTGCCAATTTTTCCTTAAAACAGTGGCTCTCAACCAGGGGGGCAGCCTAGTTCTCTTGTTCAAAGTAGTTATAGTGTTCAGAAACATTTTTGATCATTCATGTTCCATACCTGTCTGTTATATAGCTTTATAAAAGTTATTTAAAATATCATAAGTTATGAAAAGTAATTAAAAAAGTAAAAAAATCTATCTATCTATCTATCCATTTATCCATCTATCTATCTATCTGTCTGTCTGTCTGTCTTAGATAGGTTGGGGGGCATGCCACATGATAGGGAAGGCTTTAGCTGCAAAAGGTTGAGAATCTCTGCCTTAAAATGTTCATTATTTTTCACTTCATTTGAATACATTATAATTTCACATTGAGGGTGGAAAAAGTTCTGATTACAGTGAGTGGTACCTCGACATACGAGTTTAATTCGTTCCGTAACCTTGCTCGTATCTCAAAGCAATTTTCCCCATTGAAATGAATTGAAATGCCATTAATCGGTTCCAGCCCCCAAAATGCCACCCAGTTGTTTTTGTTACGCGTTTTTGAATAAGAAAAATGTATTTATTGATTATTAAAAATGACTCCTTCTGTTTAATAATTTAACAATAATTTATCAATTTGTATAGCGCTTTTTACAATGGACATTGTCTCAAAGCAGCTTTACAGAAATATCTTTTTTTTTTTACATTTACATTTACAAGCGACTTACAAATGAGAGCGCACTCACACACCAATGGTAGCAGAGCTGCCATGCAAGGTGCTAGCTTGCCATCGGGGGCAACTTAGGGTTCAGTGTCTTGCCCAAGGACACTACATATCATTGAAGTACTGTACTACACACCTTGCTCATGTTTTCCTATGATTTCACGCTTTAATTCAATAGACATCATCTTCTGAGCACTGACCTTTCCACTCACTTTCTTCAGACCCATGGTTATAAAAAGAAATGTGATAAAGTACTGTAAATGTACAAAAAGCACAAAACGCGAGCACAACTTATCAAAGAAGCTTCGACAGCGAGGCAAACAAGCACACTGACTGAGGCAATAAAATATTAAACCGGTTTGGCTTGTCGCTTCTTGTTTATATTTGTGAGAATCACACACACACACACACACAAACAAAGGTTTGAATGTGCGCGCGCACTAACAAGTGGCTGTGTCACAGGTTTCGTGAGTGGCTCTTTGTCCGGTGCAACTCGAGACGAAAATGCGAGACGCGCGGGGCGCACTCGTATCTCAAAATACTCGTATGTTAGGGCACTCGTATGTTGTGGTACCACTGTAATTCTAGTTGATTTTTTTATTTCACAAAAACCTGCCACTTTAACTGGGGTGTGTAGACTTTTTATATCCACTAATGAGGACAGAAGTGTATTAATTAGTCGAATGTGACGTATACGTACGTCTGATCATTGCAGAACTGAATCTAGTATACTCTATATACTCGGAATGAAATTCCTCTCTCAGAAGCTGTTTATGTTGAAGTGTGTACAAAGAATGATCAAATAAGCTTAAGTTGTGTCATTTGTCAGTTTACACCAGAGATTTGGGCTGTGAACTCATACTGGGCCACAACAATGAATTAGGCTTCCCAGGTGGAGTGGAAACAAACATTTTTTTTAACAGTTTGGGTAATATTAGTTAGTTATCTCTAGGACAAGAACAAGTGGGAAAGACTTCTGTGCTGCGAAGCCTGCTGCTCTGTGTGAAGCTCTACAAAACATTTTGGACGTATTACGTTTTTGGCACAATGATGCATGCGTTTTAAAACTCCTACCAATTCCAGTCTGTCAGCTCCGAGTGAGCATTACTGTCAATTATTATTACAGGAGCGCCAGGGTTGACTCCCAGCAGCTCAGAAATGTCTTGTCTTCTCCCCTTGTTGTAGGTTTTCGACTTCAAAACAATGAAAAACGTTCAAATCAACTCATTGTGTTTGTTCCGGTTAGTCTATACCTCAGCAAAGGAAGCACTGTGAACAGGAAATAAATGAACACTTCAGAAATGTAACAAGTGAAAGCAAGTCAGTGTGTGTGTCTCAATAGCCAGCAGCTGGCTCAGTCAGCGCGAACACTATGGAATGTGATGAAACTCCTCTAATGACTTCAGAGTAATATTTTCTTAAAATGAGGACCCGTACAGGCGTAAAGACGAGTATATGTACACAGTACAGCATTGAAAGTGATCCTTATTCTGTTTCAGCCACAACTACCCCATGTATGTTTGAATTAAGAAAAGTTTGTTAAATTCCAGCAATACAGACAGCTGAGCATGGTTATGTTTGGGCACGTCACATAGACTCCCCCAGCACCCACCCCAAAGATTAAATAAAAAAGACGCAAAAGCTGGAACGCACACTGAGAATACACATTTATCACTTATGTCTCAATTAATCAACCCCTGCATATTTCATAAGCCAATGCTTCAGGAATCTCAGAATGATTAAATCTGTATTAAATATTCATTGTATTAGTGTTTGACTGAGATATGAGAAGAAGATATAAGACGGTGTTAATCAGCTCAAGGATCAGGTTTGGAACTGTGCAGTACATGTTTAACGCTGATATGACTGAATCCTGCCTCATCGTTCCTGCAGCTTTATTGCTACTAGGCTTGTACTAATATTAAGCGTCCATGTGACATTTTATTAAGGTTTGCCATGTCACAAGACACTGGTGATCCGTCATCTATTGTAGAAGTATGGAGACAGCAAACGCTGGACTCAGCTTGGCTCGATGACAAGATGACAAGTGTGATGATTGCGGTAAGATGCTGAGAGCTGGACTAAAGACAGAGTAAAGGATTAAAGTGCCACTTCATCGCTCTCTTAGAGTAGAGCATCACTATCAGCAGGCAGTCAAATGAAAATGTCTGTAATCTAAGAAGCCATTAACTAAAGTGAAAAAACGGCAACAAATTTGAAAACGTATAAAGTAATTGTAATCATATTAGAAAATTCATCTTGGATGTTTTATTTATAGTGATAAAGATTAATATGCTGGTCCTTCAGGCTGTATTTTTTTTTTTCCCAATTAAAGATGAATAAAACAAAGGCTCAATTCAAATATCCTGTCAGTTCAAATCATTTGCACTAATATCATAAATAAGCAAAAGGATGATAATACAAATATTCTCACGCCACTGGGTTAAACTCTCACAGAATATTCACTACTAGGAAGGAGAAAAAAAACCCAACAACAACAAAAAACAACAAGAGCAAATCCTACCGAGACACCTAATCCCATTCCTGACATAATGAGGAGTTCACTTCCCTTACTCCAAAACTTTAGAAACAATTCATAACCTGGACAGACAAGTCTCTAATATACACAAGATATCAGAGTGCAGTCCACTGTTCACTATTATGTAGACTGCAACTAACGATTATATTCCATAATCAATTAATTGACAAATTATTTATTTGTTTTATTAATCGGTTAATCGGGGGGGGGGGGCTTTCAGTACCACAGTTTTGTTTATTTAAAATAAAATCCACAAACTGAGTGTTACAAATATAACTAAAAATTGTATCCCTCTCACTCGCTCACACACATATATATTATATATACACACACATAAAATATATATATATATATATATATACACATACACACACACACATACATATACACACACATACAAACATATACATAGGGTGGCTGTGGCTCAGTCGGTAGAGCGAGTTGTCCACTAATCCACTAATCGTGGGGTTGGCGGTTCGAATCCTGGCCCGGCTGATCCCATGCTGAAGTGTCCTTGGGCAAGACACTGAACCATAAGTTGCCCCCGATGGCAAGCTAGCACCTTGCATGGCAGCTCTGCTACTGAGTGAGTGTGCACTTGTAAGTTGCTTTGGATAAAAGCGTCTGCTAAATATGTAAATGTACATATATAATATATATAAAAATTTTGATAGTAAAATCTCACTTTCACTGCACCTTGTGGTTTCTGTTACTCACTGCCTTTAGACATACTTTGCTCGTACCATTTTAATCTGACATGACAGATCTTACTTGCACTACACTGTTTATTACCGCATCTACACTGCGATACTAACAGATCACATCTGTTATAATAAATTACAGAAGTTACACTGCAAGTGTGCAATTACATCATTTTAATGACAATAACCTGGAATAAAATTAAACATTTTAAGCAACTGGCACCAGTTTCCCCAACCCATTGCACACAGTGGAGCATTTTGGATATAAACATGTTTGTGCTTGTGCATCACTGTCGTGCTTCCATGCTACACAAGCTCCGCTTTATAATGTTTACAGGTTAAAGTCTTCTCTGTGGCATTTAAAATAAAATTATCCCCTGCCTTAGAGGACTTGAAGGTTACACATTTATTTCCACTGTCACTTGATGATTTCGCCTCCATCTGATGGTCATGTTGGGTATAAAAGATAAACGTGACAAACAGTAAACTGAAAAAGTAACTGAAGAAAGTTACTGTCGGTGACTCTGGGTATCTGCTAAAGAAATCAGAGTCGCATGACATACGTGCGTATGACATCATGCGCCCTTGAATAGGAAACGGCTTATACTTCCGGTTAGTAAAACAATTGCTAGACGGTAGAGTACGCATTGCATAGTGTAAGTGTATAGTACATAATTTGAGACAAAACTTTAGTATTTACTCTCCGAAGCATTTTTTCGGAACAGAAGTAACGTAGGGAATAAACACACCCCGTGCCGCACAGACCAACTAATCAATAATGATATTCATTCACAACGATTTTCATAATCCATTATTATCGAGTAGTTGTTACAGCTCTAGTGCATAGTAATAGAATCAATATAATGACTTCTCTTTTGTATTTTATCTCAAAATTGAATAGTATGATGCTGCCATGTGTGTACTACCTTTTTATATCAGGACATCCCCTAACGCTGCAGTCACACTACAGGATTTCTTACATTACGATTATAAAGCCAGGTATGTCCCAGTCTGCCCTGGGGCAGTTAGACATAATAAAACCAAAATCATGTGAGAAAATCACAAACTCTTCATTTTTAATCAAATTTAGGACAGTGGGGGCAGGTTGGAGATTTTATTGACCAGCTCTGGACATCATTGACTACGTTTACATGGACAGCAATAATATAATTATTGACCTTATTCTGAATAAGACAATATTGTGATTAAGGTTTTCACATGAGTTGCTTTTAGAATATTCCTTTCACGTTTTACATGTTATAGAACATAGATCGATTAACGGCACACATCATTACGTCCCCACGCCACGCCGTCCGACGTTACCTCCAGAACGCTGTAAAAACTCCCACACAACGTTAGTGTGATTAAGGTGTTTACATGTCTGCAATCCACTTCAATAATACGACTAAAAAGGGAATACTCCACATGTCTTAAATCGATTTGTGTTTACTTAGAGTATGACTTTAGTCGGATTAATCAATAATCACTCTCGGTCATCAATAATCACTGTTTACATGGTAGTTTCTTAATCATAGTATTGTCTTAATCAGGTTAATATCAGAATATTGTTGTCTATGTAAACGTACTAACTGATAGTGTACACCAGTGATTCACTAGTGACTCAAATCTGAACCGATGCTGTTAACCACCAATGGAAACTGAGAACAAACATGCAGTAGGGTCAGTAGTGAAGCTCCTTAATGGGGGATAAATGTGATGAGCATTGTGATGAACCCCAACAGCAACTCCTGGAGCCTTGGATAAGAAAAGACTGCTAGCACAAGAACTGCAAATAATTACTAGATTATTTGCATGTGTGTTTTTGCCAAGTTAAACAATTCATTATATAGATTTCAGTGTCAGTTTTGATTTGTACTGTTGGATGGAATGGGAATCGGGGTTAGGGTCAATAGATCAACAACCTCTGCCTATTTCACTATGAAAACTCAACATCATGGAAATGTATTTTTCATTAGCTTTGGCGTATCCGCACAATGAAACAGGCTGGATTGTGTTCATACCTTGAAAAAACGTTTGATTTGCAGCTACATATTTCATATCGTCAGCACGTATATTAAGGAGAATTTGATTGGGATGGAGGGCGGGGACTGAGAAGGGCTATCAAATTATGTTGTACTCAACTAGAAGTAGAACATGTGATCTTAAACATCCCAATCTTGATTTTCCTCCCCTTTTGAATTTGTAATAATTGAGGAAATTTGACTAACATTGTGAATAGTGAATATCATTCTGAATGCTGATATACCCTAATAAAAATCCATCACGCCTAGTGTATTTTTTATAATTGATCAAATGACAATCTAAAAAACAAACATTATCGTCAAATTATCAGAGGCCACGGAAATTATCAGAGGCCACAGAGATCCAAAATCAAGACACCTTGAGATGAGTAAAGAATAAATGCACAGTAAAATTGTTGCACCTTGAATCAAAATATAATCAAATCCCTGAAGACGGTGCACGAGTACAGCTATAAGGTTTCACTTACCAACAAACATCACTGCCAATTCAAGTAGTTTTACACACACAAAAAAAAGCACAATTTATTTATTTATTTATTTTTAATTTGCAGCAAAATCAAGCAATTTTGGCTGCAACAATCACAAAAAACCTCCTCCCATACAGACTGATCAAACTTAGTAAACTGTACCTAATCTGTGCATCTGTGCTTGTTATATAAACCACACTACACTACCTGTGTGAAAATGCTATATGTTGAATGTTAATTTGTACTTAATTTGACGATCCAGACCTATAGCCTGAAGCAGCTCAGTGTTAAGGTACATCTCCTGGAATTCATCACAACATTTCAGCTGGAACCATGATACACGCTACGTCTGGTCTTGCCCTTTGTGTTCCTTAAAACTCAGACTTCTTTAGTTAGTAGAATAGATTTTAAAAACTTTCCCCTAGCCGATACATGGGGGGGGGGCCCTCCTGTCTCATCCTTTATCTTCAGAGATAAGGACAGCACCATCCTGTTTACAACAAGAAATCCAGCCCCCGCGGCCACGTTAACTCTGTTCAGCCAGGTCTGAACTAAAGCATAATCCACATCAGCTACGGCTTTTACAAAAGCAGCTGAAATGACATACCTCCAGTGGTACAGCTCAGCAAACTCCAAAACTGCATGATGTGTTCCCATGTATCCAGCCGAAATAAAAAGTCTTTCTCTAGAGCGTGATTTGTTGTTTGCATTGTCTGTGGCCTGTTCGTGGCATTACAGCATACCTAAGGCTTCCTGCTACACACACACACACCTATACAGCTCTATGCGCCGGCACCGCCCACTCCTTCTTTCTCTCCCTCACACACACACACCAGCTATGACTTGCCACGACGAGCACCTTGATATCTACTTACTTAACCAAGTGTGTTCCCTCTGATGCCCAATGAAAGCATTTGGAAAAAACCGTTATTCTTATTTAGATGGAGCAAACTTTAAACTTCCTACAGGTTACCGCTAAAAAACACCTTAATGCAGGTAAACAAATAAAGCCGATCACCAGGTGACGACAGTCATAATGTTGAAATATGTTGAGGTTACAACATGAGCTGGTAGACGTCTTTAAAACAGCTCCAGGAGTCGTGGCTCGATCCTGAGCTTGGGTGCGGAGTATTGCATGTTCTCCTTGTGTTTGTCTGGGTTTCCTCCCAACGTCTAAAAACATGCCACATTGCCCTACACAACTCGGGTTGCCCTACATGAGTTGGGTTGTTCTATGTGACTCAGGTTGCCCTATGTGACTCGGGTTATTCTACGTGACTCAGGTTTTTCTATGTGACTCGGGTTATTCTACGTGACTCGGGTTGTGCACAGCATTCCTCTTCCTCTGCTGGAAACATTGCAGTGCTCTGTGTGTCCCGAGAATGTCCGCGCTCACATTCTCACGATAGAACGGCACCCCGGAAGTGCTGCGCTGTTTACAGCAGAGGAAGCGGGATGCTGTGCACAACCTTTGTTAAAAATAAATAAATAAATAAATAAATAAATGCAGATTGTGACATAAAGGAGGACTTGCATTTTTTTTTGCCGGCTCTCACGTTAACACAACACACGTGCGTCATGGTTCTCGCACTGGAGATCAATACAGAAGTGAAGCTATTTTCTGAATCGAGAGTAACTGATGGCAGAATTTTAATTTCTGGGTTAACTATCCCTTTAACAAGTGTGTAATTGCGTGTGTGACTACGTTTACATATAACAGGACATCCCCTAATGCAGTCACACTACAGGATTTCTTACATTACGATTATAAAGCCAGGTCTATCCCAGTCTGCCCTGGGGCAGTTAGACATAATAAAACCAAAGTGAGAAAGTCACAAACTCTTCATTCTTAATCAAAATTAGGACAGTGGGGGCAGGTTGGAGATTTTATTGATCAGCTCTGGACATCATTGACTACGTTTACATGGACAGCAATAATATAATTATTGACCTTATTCTGAATAAGACAAAGTGATTAAGGTGTTTACATGAGTCGCTGTTAGAATACTCCTTTCATGCTCATGTTAAAGAACATAGAGTGATTAACAGCACATGTCATTACGTCCCCGTTCGACACACCGTCGACGTCCCTCCAGAATTTCACATATCAACATAACACAGTCAATTATTTGTTGTGCTATATGTGCAAATAGACGACTGCTTGAAGCCATGGCCTGCATCCGATACATGTACATATATGTATTTCGTCCACTATATAGCAGGTAAATATGCGGTTTTGGACGCAACCGTGCTCTCTGGTTTGCAGTAAAACCGTTGAGCACTGCTGTGTGTGCACGTGTGAAATGCAGTGAAAACTCCCACACAACGTTAATACCATGATTAAGGTGTTGACATGTCTATAATGCACTTCCATAATGCCACTAAAATAGGAATACCCCACGTGTCTTAATTCAAGTTGTGTTTACTTCGAATATGACCTTAATCCGATTCAGGTCATCAATAATCGCTGTTTACATGGTAGTTTCTTAATCAGAGATTGTCTTAATCAGGTTCATATCGGAATATTGTTGTCCATGTAAACGTACTGTGTGTGTGTGTGTGTGTGTGTGTGTGTGTGTGTGTGTGTGGTGCCTTAAGATGGACTTGAGTCTGATCCCGGGTGCATTCCACCTCATGCCTAGTGTTCCTGGGATAGACTAGGGATCCACCATGACCCTGAGCAGGAGAAAGAGGTTACAGAAAGTGAGAGAATGAGTCAGGGAGTGAGAGAGTGAAAGAGTCAGGGAATGAGAGAGTGAAAGAGTCAAGGAGTAAGAGAGTGAATGAGTCAGGGAGTGAGAGAGTGAATGAGTCAGGGAGAGAGAGAGAATGAGTCAGGGAGAGAGAGAGAGTGAAAGAGTCATGGAGTGAGAGAGTCAGGGAGTAAGTCATGGAGTGAAAGAGTCAGAGAGTGAGTCATGAGTGAGAGAATGAGTCAGGGAGTGAGTAAATGAGTCAGGGAGTAAGAGAGTGAGTCATGGTGTGAGAGAATGAGTCAGGGAGAGAGAGAATGAGTTCTTGAGAGAGAGAATGAGTCAGGGAGTGAGTCAGGGAGTGAGTGAATGAGTCAGGGAGTGAGAGAATGAATGAGTCAGGGAGTAAGAGAATGAGTCACGGAATGAGAGAGTGAGTCAGGGAGTGAGAGAGTGAATGACTCAGGTAGTGAGAGAATGAGTCAGAAGTGAGAGAGTGAATTAGTCAGAGAGTGAGAGAGAGAATGAGTCAGGGAGTGAGAGAGTAGGGAGTGAGAGAATGAGTCAGGGAGTGAGTCATGGAGTGAGAGAATGAGTCAGGGAATGTGAGAGAGAGAATGAGTTCGGGAGAGAGAGAGAATGAGTCAGGTAGTGAGATAATAAGTCAGGGAGTAAGAGAGAATGAGTCAGGGAATGAATCAGGGAGTGAGAGAATGAATGAGTCAGGGAGTGAAAGAATGAATGAGTCAGGGAGTGAGAGAATGAGTCAGGAGTGAGAGAGAGAGAATGAGTCAGGGAGTGAGAGAGAGAATGAGTCAGGGAGTGAGAGAGTCAGGGAGTGAGAAAGTCAGGAAGTGAGAGAATGAGTCAAGGAGTGAGTCAGGGAGTGAGTCATGGAGTAAGAGAATGAGTCAGGGAGTGTGTGAGAGAGAATGAGTTCGGGAGAAAGAGAGAATGAGTCAGGTAGTGAGAGAATGAGTCAGGGAGTGAGAGAGAGAATGACACCGGGAGTGAGAGAGAGAATGAGTCAGGTAGTGAGAGAGAATGAGTCAGGGAGTGAGAGAATGAGTCAGGGAATGAGTCAGGGAGTGAGAGAATGAGTCAGGGAGTGAGAGAGTGAATGAGTCATGGAGTGAGAGAGTCAGGCAGCGAGTCAGGGAGTGAGTGAATGAGTCAGGGAGTAAGTGAATGAGTCAGGGAGTGAGTGAACGAGTCAGGGAGTGAGTGAACGAGTCAGGGAGTGAGAGAATGAGTCAGGGAGTGAGAGAATGTGTCAGGGAGTGTGAGAGAGAGAATGAGTTCGGGAGAGAGAGAATGAGTCAGGGAGTGAGTGAGTCAGGGAGAGAGTGAATGAGTCAGGCAGTGAGAGAATGAATGAGTCAGGGAGTGAGAGAATTAATGAGTCAGGGAGAGGGAGAGTGAGTCAGGGAGTGAGAGAGTGAGTCAGGGATTGAGAGAGTGATTCAGGGAGTGAGAGCGTGCGTCAGGGAGTGAGAGAATGAGTCAGGGAGTGAGAGAGTGAGTCAGGGAGTGAGAGAGTGAGTCAGGGAATGGGTCAGGGAGTGAGAGAGAGAGAATGAGTTCAGGAGAGAGAGAGTGAATCAGGGAGTGAGTCAGGGAGTGAGTGAATGTGTGAGGGAGAGAGAATGAGTCAGGTAGTGAGAGAATGAGTCTGGGAGTGAGAGAGTGAAAGAGTCAAAGAGTGAAAGAGTGAATGAGTCAGGGAGTGAGAGAGTGAATGAGTCAGGAAATAAGAGAGAATGAGTCATGGAGGGAGAGTTAGGGAGTGAGTCATGGAGTGAGAGAATGAGTCATGGAGTGAGTGAATGAGTCAGGGAGTGGGAGAGTGAGTCATGGAGTGAGAGAATGAGTCAGGGAGTGTGAGAGAGAGAATGAGTTCAGGCGAGAGAGAATGAATGAGTCAGGGAGTGAGAGAGAGAATGAGTCAGGGAGTGAGAGAGAGAATGAATCAGGGAGTGAGAGAGAGAATGAATCAGGGAGTGAGTGCGTGAATGAGTCAAGGAGTGAGAGAGTGAGTCAGGGAGTGAGAGAATGAGTCAGGGAGTGTGAGAGAGAGAATGAGTTCAGGAGAGAGAGAATGAGTCAGGGAGTGAGTCAGGGAGTGAGAATGCACGAGGGAGAGAGAATGAGTCAGGGAGTGAGAGAATGAGTCAGGGAGTGAGAGAATGAGTCAGGGAGTGTGAGAGAGAGAATGAATTTGGGAGAGAGAGTGAGTCAGGGAGTGAGAGAGTGAATGAGTCAGGGAGTGAGAGAATGAGTCAGGGAGTGTGAGAGAGAGAATGAATTTGGGAGAGAGAGAGTGAGTCAGGGAGTGAGAGAGTGAATGAGTCAGGGAGTGAGAGAATGAGTCAGGGAGTGTGAGAGAGAGAATGAATTTGGGAGAGAGAGAGTGAGTCAGGGAGTGAGAGAGTGAATGAGTCAGGGAGTGAGAGAATGAGTCAGGGAGTGTGAGAGAGAGAATGAATTTGGGAGAGAGAGAGTGAGTCAGGGAGTGAGAGAGTGAATGAGTCAGGGAGTGAGAGAATGAGTCAGGGAGTGTGAGAGAGAGAATGAATTTGGGAGAGAGAGAGTGAGTCAGGGAGTGAGAGAGTGAATGAGTCAGGTAGTGAGAGAATGAGTCAGGGAGTGAGACAGTGAGTCAGGGAGTGAGACAGTGAGTCAGGGAGTGAGAGAATGAGAAAGTACAAGAGTCTGGTAACTTTTGCTTAGTGTTGTGTTTCTGCCGGTCTGAACTACAGCAGTGTTGCTCCTGTCTGCCAGCATTATGCTGCTCCCAGAGCACCTAAACAGACACTGCTACATACGGATTATGTCTGTGTGCCTAAAGATGGTTATTTAATACCAATGAACTCAGCAGTGGCTATGTGCTTTTATTATTGTTAGAAATATATTAAGTGAAGGACTGAGGTTGCTTCCCTTCCTTTCCTCATCCTCATAACAGCACCCGAATTGAGCAATATAAACGCAAATTAGTCCGTTTTAACCTCTGAAACAAGCCTGCAGTCGCTGTCAGAGCATTATCTCCATGAGCTAGCTCACATGTTTGGCTCACCCGATGCTAACAGGCTAACAGCAATGCGCGTTCCCGCTAGAAGAAAGCGATATTCCAGAGGATCTGCTCCGGTCTTACCGTCTCCTTTTCATCCGTTATTCGGAGAGCGATGCAGTTAATGCGCTTGAAACGCGTGTTTTATTCGGCTAGTGGGATGTCGTTAGGTCTCGGTGTGTTTTGCTTTAAAATCTCGGTGGGGTCCGGGGGTCTCCGCTCTCTCCACAAGCAGAAAAGCCCCTGTTCTGTTCTCTCAGCTCAGCCCAGCTGCATCCTGCACTGATGGAGCCAACATGGCTGACTGACCGACGCTGTGTGACCTCGTAGCCCACAGCCGGATAGCGGGACATGCCACAGTGTGCAAAACAAACGCCGGGTTTCCCACGATAGCTTTCCCCCCAACTATTAAAAACTCTTAAAAAGTAAACTCTCGCCAATAAACCCAGGAGTTTTGTAGGCAGAAACATTAGTGTAAGAGTAAAGCTTTTTAAAGAAAGGTTGAGGGTCACAGGATGATACAATAACACAAACAATACTCGCCTAGTGTGTATATATACTCGCCACACAGTTCTCTAGCTTTAGTTGAATATTTTATAAACGCAGTGCATGAGACCCCCAGCTACATTATCTAGAACACAATATGAGACACAGAATGAAGCCACATGAAGAAAATCAAATAACCCTGCTAAAAAAAAAAATTCAGCTTGGTCCGACCTAAACACAAACCAAGCTTATTATCTGAGCATCTTTAAGATGAGCATCTTTACCAGCGGGCAAGTTATTTTCCAACTTGCTTATTATTTGACAAAACTGTGCATCATAAATGTCTGAGATGTGTGGTATAGCAGGTAGCTTTACTACTGACAGCTCCAGGGTCCCGGGTTCGATCCTGAGTGCAGGTTATAGTTACTTTCTCATGTTGTCCAGGTTGGTTTCCTTTGGGTCGTCTGGTTTCCTCCGACCTGTCGAAAACATGCCAGTAGATGGATTCATTCCTTTAAGGCTACGTCCACATGAATCAGAAAAATTGAAAACGCATTTTCCCCCAATGTTTTGCCATTCCGTCCACACCGTGAAGGCGTTTTTGTCCAGTGAAAATGGAGGGTTTTTTTTCGAAAAACCTTTCCCAAGGCTACGTCGATATTAATCCAGATAAATTTAATAACAAACCAATTTCTCTACGTCTACATCCGCATTAATCTGGAAAATTCGAAAGTGCATGTTTTTCTCTACGGCTATGTCCACATTAATCGGGATGAATTCAAAAGCGCATGTTTTTCTCTACAGCTACGTCCACATTAATCCGGATAAATTAGAAAGTGCATGTTTTTCTCTACAGCTACGTCTACAATAATCCGGATAAATTCGAAAGCGCATGTTTTTCTCTACAGCTACGTCCACATTAATCCGGATAAATTCGAAAGCGCATGTTTTTCTCTACGGCTACGTCCACATTAATCCGGATAAATTCGAAAGCGCATGTTTTTCTCTACGGCTACGTCCACATTAATCCGATAAATTCGAAAGCGCATGTTTTTCTCTACAGCTACGTCTACATTAATCCGGATAAATTCGAAAGCGCATGTTTTTCTCTACGGCTACGTCCACATTAATCCGATAAATTCGAAAGCGCATGTTTTTCTCTACGGCTACGTCCACATTAATCCGATAAATTCGAAAGCGCATGTTTTTCTCTACAGCTACGTCCACATTAATCCGGATAAATTCCAAAGCGCATATTTTTCTCT
>JAFFST010042132.1:0-15043 GCA_022414735.1 Noturus placidus | reverse complement strand
CAATCTATCACTCACTCATTCATTCAATTTATCACTCACTCACTCATTCATTCAATTTATCACTCACTCATTCACTCATTCAATCTATCACTCACTCACTCATTCAATCTATCACGCACTCACGCATTCAATCTATCATTCACTCCCTCATTCAATCTATCACGCACTCACTCCCTCATTCAATCTATCACGCACTCACTCCCTCATTCACTCATTCAATATATCACACTCGCACTCAATCAATAAATCATTCACTGTCTTATTCATTCTATCACTCACTCACTCACTCACTCATTCAAACTATCACTCACTGACTCACTCATTCAAACTATCACTCACTGACTCACTCATTCAAACTATCACCCACTCATTCAATCTAGCACTCACTCATTCAATCTAGCACTTATTCAATCTAGCACTCACTCATTCAATCTAGCACCCACTCATTTAATTCATTACGCACTCACTCAGTCAATTCATCACGCACGCACTCACTCAGTCAATTCATCACGCACTCACTCACTCATTCAATCTATCACGCACTCACTCACTCACTTACATCTTAACCATCATAAAAAGAATCCGTGTGTCCAGACAGGACAAATGAAGAGTGCACTGTTCAATATACATAAAAAAAACATTTCTGTGCAAAAATTACACCCCAGCCCAGACTCCATTCACTCCCAGAGAAGCTGTACAGTTGCACAGCTGAAGAAACGCATAACAGATGAATGGGGGGAAATTCATTCAATCTATCACTCATTCAATCTATCACTCACTCATTCAATCTTTCAATCTATCACTCACTGTCTCTTTCAATCCATCATTCACTCACTCACTCATTCAATCTATCACTCACTCATTCAATCTATCACGCACTCACTCCCTCATTCAATCTATCACTCACTCATTCCTTCATTCAATTTATCACTCACTCACTCACTCATTCAATCTATCACTCACTCACTCATTCAATCTATCACTCACTCACTCATTCAATCTATCACTCACTCACTCATTCAATCTATCACTCACTCACTCATTCAATCTATCACTCACTCATTCATTCAATTTATCACTCACTCACTCACTCATTCATTCAATTTATCACGCACTCACTCCCTCACTCAATCTATCACGCACTCACTCCCTCACTCAATCTATCACGCACTCACTCCCTCACTCAATCATTCATGCACTCACTCATTCAATCTATCACTCACGCACTCACATTCAATCCATCACGCACTCTCATTCAATCCATCACGCACTCATTCAATCCATCACGCACTCTCATTCAATCCATCACTCACGCACGCACTCACTCACTCATTCAATCTATCACGCACTCACTCACTCAATCTATCACTCATTCAATCTATCACTCACTCACTCATTCAATCTATCACGCACTCACTCACTCAATCACTCATTCAATATATCACACTCGCACTCAATCAATAAATCATTCACTGTCTTATTCATTCTATCACTCACTCACTCACTCACTCATTCAAACTATCACTCACTGACTCACTCATTCAAACTATCACTCACTGACTCACTCATTCAAACTATCACCCACTCATTCAATCTAGCACTCACTCATTCAATCTAGCACTTATTCAATCTAGCACTCACTCATTCAATCTAGCACTCACTCATTCAATCTAGCACCCACTCATTTAATTCATTACGCACTCACTCAGTCAATTCATCACGCACGCACTCACTCAGTCAATTCATCACGCACTCACTCACTCATTCAATCTATCACGCACTCACTCACTCACTTACATCTTAACCATCATAAAAAGAATCCGTGTGTCCAGACAGGACAAATGAAGAGTGCACTGTTCAATATACATAAAAAAAACATTTCTGTGCAAAAATTACACCCCAGCCCAGACTCCATTCACTCCCAGAGAAGCTGTACAGTTGCACAGCTGAAGAAACGCATAACAGATGAATGGGGGGAAATTCATTCAATCTATCACTCATTCAATCTATCACTCACTCATTCATTCATTCAATTTATCACTCACTGTCTCTTTCAATCCATCACTCACTGTCTCTTTCAATCCATCATCACTCACTCACTCATTCAATCTATCACTCACTCACTCATTCAATCTATCACTCACTCACTCATTCAATCTTTCAATCTATCACTCACTGTCTCTTTCAATCCATCATTCACTCACTCACTCATTCAATCTATCACGCACTCATTGAGTCATTCAATCTATCATGCACTCACTCATTCAATCTATCACTCACTCATTCAATCTATCACTCACTGTCTCTTTCAATCCATCATTCACTCACTCACTCATTCAATCTATCACTCACTCATTCAATCCATCTCTCACTCACTCATTCAATCTATCATGCACTCACTCATTCAATCTATCACTCACTCACTCATTCAATCTATCACTCATTCAGTCTATCACTCACTCACTCATTCAATCTATCACTCACTCACTCATTCAATCCATCATGCACTCACTCACTCATTCAATCTTTCAATCTATCACTCACTGTCTCTTTCAATCCATCACTCACTGTCTCTTTCAATCCATCACTCACTCACTCATTCAATCTATCACTCATTCAATCTATCACTCACTCACTCATTCAATCTATCACTTACTCACTCATTCAATCTATCACTCACTCACTCATTCAATCTATCACGCGCTCACTCACTCATTCTTTCAATCTCACGCACTCACTCACTCATTCAATCCATCATTCACTCACTCACTCATTCTTTCAATCTCACGCACTCACTCACTCATTCAATCCATCATTCACTCACTCACTCACTCGGTCATTCAATCCATCACAAACTCACTCATTCAATCACTCACTCACTCATTCAATCTACCAGGCACTCACTCACTCATTCAATCTATCACACTCACTCATTCAATCCATCATTCACTCACTCACTCACTCACTCATTCAATCTATCACGCACTCACTCACTCATTCAATCTTTCAATCTATCACTCACTGTCTCTTTCAATCCATCATTCACTCACTCACTCATTCAATCTATCACGCACTCATTCAATAGATCACTCACTGTCTCTTTCAATCCATCACTCATTCAATCATTCAATCACTCTCACTCACTGTCTCTTTCAATCCATCACGCACTCACTCACTCATTCTATCTATCACGCACTCACTCACTCAATCTATCTATCACGCACTCACTCACTCATTCAATCTATCACGCACTCACTCACTCATTCAATAGATCACTCACTGTCTCAATCCATCACTCATTCAATCTATCACTCACACACTCACTGTCTCTTTCAATCCATCATTCACTCACTCATTCAATCTATCACTCACTCATTCAATTATTCAATCACTCTCACTCACTGTCTCTTTCAATCCATCATGCACTCACTCACTCATTCAATCTATCACGCACTCACTCACTCATTCAATAGATCACTCACTGTCTCAATCCATCACTCATTCAATCTATCACTCACACACTCACTGTCTCTTTCAATCCATCATTCACTCACTCACTCATTCAATCTATCACGCACTCACTCACTCACTCATTCAATCTATCATGCACTCACTCATTCAATCGATCACTCACTCATGCAATCCATCACTCTTTCAATCCATAATTCATTCAATCCATCTCTCACTCACTCATTCAATCTCTCACTCACTCATTCAATCTATCACTCACACACTCACTCAGTCATTCAATTTATCACTCACTCATTCATTCAATCTATCACTCACTCACTCATTCAATCCATCATGCACTCACTCACTCATTCAATCTATCACTCACTGTCTCTTTCAAACCATCATGCACTCACTCACTCAATGTATCACTCACTGTCTCTTTCAAACCATCATGCACTCACTCACTCAATCTATCACTCACTGTCTCTTTCAAACCATCATTCACTCACTCACTCACTCATTCAATCTATCACGCACTCACTCATTCAATCTATCACTCACTCACTTATTCAATCTATCACTCACACACTCAGTCTCTTTCAATCTATCACTCACTCACTCGGTCATTCAATCTATCACAAACTCACTCATTCAATCTCTCACTCATTCGCTCATTCAATCTCTCACTCATTCGCTCATTCAATCTATCACTCACTCGCTCATTCAATCCATCATGCACTCACTCATTCAATCTATCACTCATGCACTCACTCACTCATTCAATCTATCACGCACTCACTCACTCATTCAATCTATCACTCACTGTCTCTTTCAATCTATCACTCACTCAGTCATTCAATCTATCACGCACTCACTCACTCATTCAATCTATCACGCACTCACTGAGTCATTCAATCTATCATGCACTCACTCGGTCATTCAATCTATCACTCACTCATTCAATCCCTCACTCACTCATTCAATCTATCACTCACTGTCTCTTTCAATCTATCACTCACTCACTCATTCAATCCATCATTCATTCAATCCATCATTAACTCACTCACTCATTCAATCTAACACGGACTCAGTCACTCATTCAATCCATCACTCACTCACTCATTCAATCCATTACTCACTCATTCAGTCTATCACTCACTCACTCATTCAATCCATCACTCATTCAATCTATCATGCACTCACCCACTCATTCAAACCATCATGCACTCACTCACTCAATCTATCACTCACTGTCTCTTTCAAACCATAATTCACTCACTCACTCATTCAATCTATCACGCACTCACTCATTCAATCTATCACTCACTCGTTCAATCTATCACTCACTGTCTCTTTCAATCCATCATTCACTCACTCACTCATTCATTCAATCTATCACTCACTCACTCATTCAGTCTATCACTCACTCACTCATTCAGTCTATCACTCACTCACTCATTCAATCCATCACTCATTCAATCTATCATGCACTCACCCACTCATTCAAACCATCATGCACTCACTCACTCATTCATTCAATCTATCACTCACTCACTTATTCAATCTATCACAAACTCACTCATTCAATCTCTCACTCACTCATTCATTCAATCTATCACAAACTCACTCATTCAATCTATCACAAACTCACTCATTCAATCTATCACAAACTCACTCATTCAATTTCTCACTCACTCATTCATTCAATCGATCACTCACTCACTTATTCAATCTATCCCTCACACGCTCACAGTCTCTTTCAATCCATCATTCACTCACTCGCTCATTCAATCCATCATGCACTCACTCACTCACTCATTCAATCTATCACTCATGCACTCACTCACTCATTCAATCTATCACGCACTCACTCACTCATTCAATCTATCACGCACTCATTCACTATATCACTCACTGTCTCTTTCAATCCATCACTCACTCACTCACTCACTCATTCAATCTATCACTCACTCATTCAATAGATCACTCACTGTCTCTTTCAATCAATCACTCACTCACTCACTCGTTCAATCCATCACGCACTCATTCAATATATCACTCACTGTCTCTTTCAATCCATCATTCACTCACTCACTCATTCAATCCATCATGCACTCACTCACTCATTCAATCTTTCAATCTATCACTCACTGTCTCTTTCAATCCATCATGCACTCACTCACTCATTCAATCTATCACTCATGCACTCATTCAATCTATCACGCACTCACTCACTCATTCAATCTATCACGCACTCACTCACTCACTCATTCAATCTAACACGCACTCACTCATTCAATCCCTCACTCACTCATTCAATCCCTCACTCACTCATTCAATCCATCACTCACTGTCTCTTTCAATCTATCACTCACTCACTCATTCAATCCATCATTCATTCAATCCATCATTCACTCACTCACTCATTCAATCTATCACGCACTCACTCACTCATTCAATCTCTCACGCACTCACTCATTCAATCTATCACTCACTGTCTCTTTCAATCCATCATTCACTCACTCACTCATTCAATCCATCATGCACTCACTCACTCACTCATTCAATCTATCATGCACTCACTCATTCAATCTATCACGCACTCACTCAATCTATCACACACTCACTCACTCATTCAATCCATCACTCACTCACTCATTCAATTTATTACTCACTCACTTATTCAATCTATCACTCACTCACTCGGTCATTCAATCTATCACAAACTCACTCATTCAATCTATCACTCACTGTCTCTTTCAATCCATCATGCACTCACTCACTCAATCTATCACTCACTGTCTCTTTCAATCCATCATTCACTCACTCACTCGGTCATTCAATCTATCACGCACTCACTCATTCAATCTATCACTCACTGTCTCTTTCAATCCATCATTCACTCACTCACTCATTCAATCTATCACTCACACACTCACTGTCTCTTTCAATCCATCATTCACTCACTCACTCATTCAATCCATCATGCACTCACTCACTCATTCAATCTTTCAATCTATCACTCACTGTCTCTTTCAATCCATCATTCACTCACTCACTCATTCAATCTATCATGCACTCACTCATTCAATCTATCACTCACTGTCTCTTTCAATCCATCATTCACTCACTCACTCATTCAATCTATCACTCACTCATTCAATAGATCACTCACTGTCTCTTTCAATCAATCGATCACTCACTCACTTATTCAATCTATCACTCACACACTCAGTCTCTTTCAATCCATCATTCACTCACTCACTCATTCATTCTATCAATCACTCATTCACTCTTTCAATCTATCACTCACTGTCTCTTTCAATCCATCATTCACTCACTCACTCATTCATTCAATCTATCACTCACTCACTCATTCAATTTATTACTCACTCACTTATTCAATCTATCACTCACGCACTCATTCAATCCATCACTCATTCAATCTATCATGCACTCACCCACTCATTCAATCCATCATTCACTCTCTCACTCACTCATTCAATCTATCACGCATTTACTCATTCAATCCATCATACACTCACTCACTCATTCAATCTATCATGCACTCACTCATTCAATCTAACACTCACTCACTCACTCATTCAATCTATCACGCACTCACTCACTCATTCAATCACGCACTCACTCACTCACTCATTCAATCTATCACTCACTGTCTCTTTCAATCCATCATGCACTCACTCACTCATTCAATCTATCACTCATGCACTCATTCAATCTATCACGCACTCACTCACTCATTCAGTCTATCACGCACGCACTCACTCACTCATTCAATCTATCACGCACTCACTCACTCATTCAATCTATCACGCACTCACTGAGTCATTCAATCTATCATGCACTCACTCATTCAATCCCTCACTCACTCACTCAATCCCTCACTCACTCATTCAATCTATCACTCACTGTCTCTTTCAATCCATCACTCACTCACTCACTCATTCAATTTATTACTCACTCACTCATTCAATCTACCACTCACTCACTCATTCAATCAATCATTCATTCAATCCATCATTAACTCACTCACTCATTCAATCCATCATGCACTCACTCACTCATTCAATCTATCACTCATGCACTCACTCACTCATTCAATCTATCACACACTCACTCATTCAATCTATCACACACTCACTCATTCAATCTCTCACTCATTCAATCTATCACTCACAGTCATTCAATCTCTCACTCACTTACTCATTCAATCTATCACTCACTCACTCATTCAATCTATCACTCACTCACTCATTCAGTCTATCACTCACTCACTCATTCAATCTATCACTCACTCATTCAATCCATCACGCAGTCACTCACTCATTCAGTCTATCACTCACTCACTCATTCACTCATTCAATCTATCACTCACTCACTCATTCACTCATTCAATCTATCATGCACTCACTCACTCATTCAATCCATCACTCACTCATTCAGTCCATCATTTACTCACTCATTCAATCTATCATTCACTCACTTATTCAATCTCTCACTCACTCATTCCATCTATCATGCACTCACTCATTCAATCCATCATGCACTCACTCAATCAATCTATCACTCACTGTCTCTTTCAATCCATCATTCACTCACTCACTCATTCAATCTATCATGCACTCACTCACTCATTCAATCTATCACTCACTCATTCCATCTATCATGCACTCACTCATTCAATCCATCATGCACTCACTCACTCATTCAATCAATCACACACTCACTCACTCATTCCATCTATCATGCACTCACTCATTCAATCCATCATGCACTCACTCAATCAATCTATCACTCACTGTCTCTTTCAATCCATCATTCACTCACTCATTCATTCAATCTATCACTCACTCACTCGGTCATTCAATCTATTACAAACTTACTCATTCAATCTATCACTCACTCACTCATTCAATCTATCACTCACACACTCACTGTCTCTTTCAATCCATCATGCACTCACTCACTCAATCAATTTCTCACTCATTCATTCAATCCATCACGCAGTCAGTCACTCATTCAATCTATCACACACTCACTCATTCATTCAATCTATCACAAACTCACTCATTCAATCTATCACTCACACACTCACTGTCTCTTTCAATCCATCATTGACTCACTCATTCAATCTATCACACACTCACTCACTCATTCAATCTATCACTCACTCATTCAATAGATCACTCACTGTCTCTTTCAATCCCTCACTCACTCACTCATTCAATCTATCACTCACACACTCACTGTCTCTTTTAATCCATCATTCACTCACTCACTCATTCAATCTTTCAATCTATCACTCACTGTCTCTTTCAATCCATCATTCACTCACGCACTCATTCAATCTATCACTCATTCAATCTATCACGCACTCACTCACTCACTCATTCAATCTATCATGCACTCACTCATTCAATCCATCACTCACTCACTCATTCAATCTATCACTCACTGTCTCTTTCAATCCATCATTCACTCACTCACTCATTCATTCAATCTATCACTCACTCACTCATTCAATTTATCACTCACTCACTCATTCAATTTATCACTCACTCATTCAATCCATCATTATCTCACTCACTCATTCAATCTAACACGCATTTACTCATTCAATCCATCATTCATTCAATCCATCATTAACTCACTCACTCATTCAATCTAACACGGACTCACCCACTCATTCAATCCATCATACACTCACTCACTCATTCAATCTATCATGCACTCACTCATTCACTCACTCACTCATTCAATCTATCACGCACTCACTCACTCATTCAATCTATCACTCACTCACTCATTCAATCCATCATTCACTCACTCACTCACTCATTCAGTCTATCACTCACCCACTCATTCAGTCTATCACTCACTCAATCACTCACTCACTCACTCATTCAATCCATCATTCACTCACTCATTCAGTCCATCATTTACTCACTCATTCAATCTATCACGCACTCACTCATTCATTCAATCTATCATGCACTCACTATTTCAATCTATCATGCACTCACTCACTCATTCAATCTATCACACACTCACTCACTCATTCCATCTATCATGCACTCACTAATTCAATCCATCATTCACTCTCTCACTCATTCAATCTATCACTCACTCACTCGGTCATTCAATCTATTACAAACTCACTCATTCAATCTATCACTCACACACTCACTGTCTCTTTCAATCCATCATGCACTCACTCACTCAATCAATCTATCACTCACTGTCTCTTTCAATCCATCATTCACTCACTCATTCATTCAATCTATCACTCACTCACTCGGTCATTCAATCTATTACAAATTTACTCATTCAATCTATCTCTCACTCACTCATTCAATCTATCACTCACACACTCACTGTCTCTTTCAATCCATCATGCACTCACTCACTCAATCAATCTCTCACTCACTCATTCATTCAATCCATCACGCACTCACTCATTCAATCCATCATGCACTCAATCACTCACTCATTCAATCCATCATTCACTCACTCATTCAATCCATCATTCACTCACTCACTCATTCAGTCTATCACTCACTCACTCATTCAATCCATCACGCACTCACTCATTCAATCTCTCACTCACTTACTCATTCAATCCATCACTCACTCATTCAATCTCTCACTCACTCATTCAATCCATCATTCACTCACTCACTCACTCATTCAGTCTATCACTCACCCACTCATTCAGTCTATCACTCACTCACTCATTCAATCCATCATTCACTCACTCACTCATTCAGTCTATCACTCACCCACTCATTCAGTCTATCACTCACTCAATCACTCACTCATTCAATCCATCATTCACTCACTCATTCAATCCATCATTCACTCACTCCTCATTCAATCTATCACACACTCACTCACTCATTCCATCTATCATGCACTCACTAATTCAATCCATCATTCACTCTCTCACTCATTCAATCTATCACTCACCCACTCATTCAATCCATCATGCACTCACTCAATCAATCTATCACTCACTGTCTCTTTCAATCCATCATTCATTCACTCATTCATTCTATTTATGACTCACTCATTCAATAGATCACTCACTGTCTCTTTCAATCCATCACTCACTCACTCACTCGTTCAATCTATCACGCACTCACGCATTCAATCTATCACTCACTGTCTCTTTCAATCCATCATTCACTCACTCACTCGTTCAATCTATCACTCACTCACTCATTCAATCTATCACGCACTCACTCATTCAATATATCACTCACTGTCTCTTTCAATCCATCACTCACTCACTCATTCAATCCATCACTCACTCACTCATTCAATCTATCACGCACTCACGCATTCAATCTATCACTCACTGTCTCTTTCAATCCATCATTCACTCACTCACTCATTCTATCTATGACTCACTCATTCAATAGATCACTCACTGTCTCTTTCAATCCATCACTCACTCACTCAGTCACTCGTTCAATCTATCACTCACTCATTCAATCTATCACTCACTCACTCATTCACTCACTCACTCATTCAATCTATCACGCACTCACTCACTCATTCAATCTATCACTCACTCACTCATTCAATCTCTCACTCAATTACTCATTCAATCTATCACTCACTCACTCATTCAATCTCTCACTCACTTACTCATTCAATCCATCATTCACTCACTCATTCAATCCATCATTCACTCACTCACTCATTCAGTCTATCACTCACTGTCTCTTTCAATCTATCATTCACTCACTCATTCATTCAATCTATCACTCACTGTCTCTTTCAATCCATCATTCATTCACTCACTCACTCATTCAATCCATCACTCACTCACTCATTCAATCTATCACACACTCACTCACTCATTCAATCTATCACAAACCCACTCATTTAATCTATCACTCACACACTCACTGTCTCTTTCAATCCATCATTCAATCTATCACTCACTCACTCATTCAATCCATCATGCACTCACTCACTCAATCAATCTATCACTCACTGTCTCTTTCAATCCATCATTCACTCACTCATTCATTCAATCTATCACTCACTCACTCGGTCATTAAATCTATTACAAACTCACTCATTCAATCTATCACTCACACACTCACTCACTCATTCAATCTATCACGCACTCACTCACTCACTCATTCAATCTATCACGCACTCACTCACTCATTCAATCTTTCACGCACTCACTCATTCAATCAATCACTCACTCATTCAATCTATCACTCACACACTCACTCATTCAATTTATCACTCACTCATTCATTCAATCTATCACGCACTCACTCACTCATTCAATCTATCACGCACTCATTCAATCTTTCACGCACTCACTCCTTCAATCTATCACTCACTCATTCAATCTATCACTCACACACTCACAGTCTCTTTTAATCCATCTTTCACTCACTCACTCATTCAATCTATCACTCACTCACTCACTCATTCAATCCATCATGCACTCACTCACTCACTCATTCAATCTATCATTCATTCACTCACTCACTCATTCAATCCATCACTCACTCACTCATTCAATCCATCACTCACTCACTCCATCACTCACTCACTCATTCATTCAATCTATCACTCACTCACTCATTCAATCTATCACTCACACACTCACTCACTCATTCAATCTATCACTCACTGTCTCTTTCAATCCATCATTCACTCACTCATTCATTCAATCAATCACGCACTCACTCACTCATTCAATCTATCCTGCACTCACTCATTCAATCTCACTCACTCGCTCATTCAATCCATCATGCACTCACTCACTCACTCATTCAATCTATCATGCACTCACTCACTCATTCAATCCATCACTCACTCACTCATTCACTCACTCACTCATTCAATCCGTCATTCATTCAATCCATCATTAACTCACTCACTCATTCAATCTAACACGGACTCACTCACTCAATCTATCACTCACTCACTCATTTAATCTATCATGCACTCACCCACTCATTCAATCCATCATTCATTCTCTCACGCACTCATTCAATCCATCATACACTCACTCATTCACTCACTCACTCATTCAATCTATCTATCACTCACTCATTCAATCTATCACTCACTCGCTCATTCAATCCATCACGCACTCACTCACTCACTCATTCAATCTATCACGCACTCACTCATTCAATCTATCACTCACTGTCTCTTTCAATCCATCATTCACTCACTCACTCATTAAATCTATCACTCACTCACTCATTCAATCCATCATGCACTCACTCACTCATTCAATCTATCACTCATGCACTCATTCAATCTATCACTCATGCACTCATTCAATCTATCACTCATGCACTCATTCAATCTATCACGCACTCACTCACTCATTCATTCTATCACGCACTCACTCACTCATTCATTCTATCACGCACTCACTCATTCAATCTATCACTCACTCACTCATTCAATCTATCACTCACTCACTCATTCAATCCATCATTAACTCACTCACTCATTCAATCTATCACTCACTGTCTCTTTCAATCCATCATTCACTCACTCATTCATTCAATCTATCACTCACTCACTCGGTCATTAAATCTATCACAAACTCACTCATTCAATCTATCACTCACACACTCACTCACTCATTCAATCTATCACGCACTCACTCACTCACTCATTCAATCTATCACGCACTCACTCACTCATTCAATCTTTCACGCACTCACTCATTCAATCAATCACTCACTCATTCAATCTATCACTCACACACTCACTCATTCAATTTATCACTCACTCATTCATTCAATCTATCACGCACTCACTCACTCATTCAATCTATCACGCACTCATTCAATCTTTCACGCACTCACTCCTTCAATCTATCACTCACTCATTCAATCTATCACTCACACACTCACAGTCTCTTTTAATCCATCTTTCACTCACTCACTCATTCAATCTATCACTCACTCACTCACTCATTCAATCCATCATGCACTCACTCACTCACTCATTCAATCTATCATTCATTCACTCACTCACTCATTCAATCCATCACTCACTCACTCATTCAATCTATCACGCACTCACTCATTCAATATATCACTCACTGTCTCTTTCAATCCATCACTCACTCACTCATTCAATCCATCACTCACTCACTCATTCAATCTATCACGCACTCACGCATTCAATCTATCACTCACTGTCTCTTTCAATCCATCATTCACTCACTCACTCATTCTATCTATGACTCACTCATTCAATAGATCACTCACTGTCTCTTTCAATCCATCACTCACTCACTCAGTCACTCGTTCAATCTATCACTCACTCATTCAATCTATCACTCACTCACTCACTGTCTCTTTCAATCCATCATGCACTCACTCATTCAATCTATCACGCACTCACTCACTCATTCAATCTATCACTCACTCACTCATTCAATCTCTCACTCAATTACTCATTCAATCTATCACTCACTCACTCATTCAATCTCTCACTCACTTACTCATTCAATCCATCATTCACTCACTCATTCAATCCATCATTCACTCACTCACTCATTCAGTCTATCACTCACTCACTCATTCAATCTATCACTCACTCACTCATTCATTCAATCTATCACTCACTCACTCGGTCATTCAATCTATTACAAACTCACTCATTCAATCTATCACTCACACACTCACTGTCTCTTTCAATCCATCATGCACTCACTCACTCAATCAATCTATCACTCACTGTCTCTTTCAATCCATCATTCATTCACTCACTCACTCATTCAATCCATCACTCACTCACTCATTCAATCTATCATGCACTCACTCATTCACTCACTCACTCATTCAATCTATCAAACACTCACTCACTCATTCAATCTATCATTCACTCACTCATTCAATCTATCACGCACTCACTCACTCATTCAATCTATCACTCACTCACTCATTCAATCTCTCACTCAATTACTCATTCAATCTATCACTCACTCACTCATTCAATCTCTCACTCACTTACTCATTCAATCCATCATTCACTCACTCATTCAATCCATCATTCACTCACTCACTCATTCAGTCTATCACTCACCCACTCATTCAGTCTATCACTCACTCAATCACTCACTCATTCAATCCATCATTCACTCACTCATTCAATCCATCATTCACTCACTCCTCATTCAGTCTATCACTCACTCAATCACTCACTCACTCACTCATTCAATCCATCATTCACTCACTCATTCAGTCCATCATTTACTCACTCATTCAATCTATCACGCACTCACTCATTCATTCAATCTATCATGCACTCACTATTTCAATCTATCATGCACTCACTCACTCATTCAATCTATCACACACTCACTCACTCATTCCATCTATCATGCACTCACTAATTCAATCCATCATTCACTCTCTCACTCATTCAATCTATCACACACTCACTCACTCATTCAATCTATCACAAACCCACTCATTTAATCTATCACTCACACACTCACTGTCTCTTTCAATCCATCATTCAATCTATCACTCACTCACTCATTCAATCCATCATGCACTCA